>JAXRKP010000280.1:372500-377500 GCA_037039925.1 Doris montereyensis
AGAATATTGCCGGTATCTTTGATTTTTGAAATGTTATCTTTGTTGTATTTGATATAGTATCATATAAGTTTCCTACGTCACAATTGCTAGAAATCTGTTCATGGTGATTAGTGTGTTGTTTAATTTCACCAACCTACCTGTTGTATATCTAATTATACTCAGATGTTATCACATTCATATCATTATAGCTTGAAACCTGCAATTTCTGACTCAAGAAAAAATTAAATTGTTCTGCATTGTTCCAATCTTATGTTTTCTAAATAACAGCAAATGACAGTTTAAAAAATATATATACATACAAAATAATAATAAAACTGTCGTAGAAAAATCAGAACTCTAGACCTTTTTAGTACTTGGGAATCTTTGAGTTTAGGAGACATTTTAGTATCCAAAAAACAGCAATCTCAACCATTTCATTTAATCGTCATAAAATGAGTTTGAGATCAACTTTCCAGACTCTAAACCTTTTTTTATCGTCATCTATGAGCTAGACTAACTGTCGTAGAAAAAATCAGAACTCTAGACCTTTATAGTACATGGGAATCTTTGAGCTTAGGGGACATGTCAGTAGCCAAAAATAACAATTTTGAACCATTTCATTTAATGGTCGTAATATAAGCTTGAGATTAACTTTAACATGAAAAACAGTTATCTAGACCTTTTTCATTTACCGTCATCTATGAGCTTAGGGCTAATTGTCCTCGAAAATCAGAATTCTAGGCCTTGTTAGTAATTGGGAATCTTGAGCTTATGAGAAATGTTACTAGCAACAAAAGCAACAATTTCCAACATTTCATTTAATGGTCATAATATAAGCTTTGAGATTAACTTTAATATTAAAAACAAGATTCTAAACATTTTTATTTTGCCGTCGTATATGAGTTTAGGACTAACAGTCCTAGAAAAATCAGAACTCTAGACTTTTTTTAGCACATGGGATTTTTTAGCTTAGGAGAAATGTCAGTCAGTAGTCAAGAAACAACAGTTTCAACCATTTCATTTAATGGTCATACTAATTACGAACTTCGGATTAACTTTGATATCAAAAACAAAACTCTAAATCCTTTCTTTTCACCATCATCTATGAGCTTAGGGATTAACTGTCCTAGAAACATCAGAACTCTAGACCTTTGTTGTAGCTGGAAATCTTGAGCTTAGGAGAAAAATGTTAGTCGCCAAGAAAAGCCCAATTTCAACCATTTCATTTAATGGTCACAATATGAACTTGGCATTAACTTTAATATCAAAAACAAAATTCTAATTCTTTTCTTTTTATTTGTAAGCTATGACCTTAGGATTAACTGTCATAGAAACATCAGAACTCTATGCCTTTTAGTAATTGGGAGTCTTTGAGCTTCGGAGAAATGTTAGTAGCCACAAAACAACAAGTTCAACCATTTCATTTAATGGTCCTAAGATGAGCTTGAGATTAACTTTAAAGTTAAAGCTAGCGGGATAGAGCGGGATCCACGCGAGAACCACTCTTGATATTAGCACCCCGCAGGGTGATACAAAGTACCGGTGTATTCGATACTTAGGTCAGACTGGCTTTCCAATGCATATCTAATGACCGATAATGAAGGAATGAGTAACAATAATAGTATTAAAAAAAAGTTTTCAGGATGGCAGGCAAAATAATCTATTCCCAATCAATTGGAATACTGACTTTATGAGTTTATTAGTTAATAACCTAAAACAGGCTATTTGAAATCTACCTGTGAAATATGGCGGTTGTGGGTGCATTGGTTCCTGAGATTAGATCGGTCAAAGTTTCAGATGCAAAGTTATATAATATATATTATAGATACTAGTCTATATATATATATATATATATATATATATATATATATATATATATATATATATATATATATATATATATATATATATATATATATATATATATGACGCTCAATCAAACGTTCTTAGTAGTACCCCATGTCTGTTGCATGTTGTGTTTCCCCATGTCTGTCATGTTGTTGTTTACCCCATGTCTGCACAAGCTATGTTGTGTTACCCCATGTCTGTACATGTGGTGTTGGTGTTACCCTATGTCTGTACATATGTTGTGTTTCCCCATGTCTGTACATGTGGGGTTACCCCATGTCTGTACATGTTGTGTTACCCCATGTCTGTACATGTTGTGTTACCCCTGTGTTTCCCATGTCTGTACATGTTGTGTTAGTCATGTTGTACACTGTACAGGTCTGTGGTGTTACCCCCATGTCTGTACATGTTGTGTTACCCCATGCTTGGTACATGTTGTATCCCCATGTCTGTACATGTTGTGTTACCTCATGTCTGAACATGTTGTGTTTCCATGTCTGTACATGTTGTATTTATATGCTGTGTTTCCCCATGTCTGTCATGCTATGTTTTCCCAATGTCTGCATGATGTGTTTCCCCATGTCACATGTCCTTTGATGTCTGTACATGTTGTGTTTCCCATGTCTGTACAAATATGTTGTGATGTCTGTACATGTTGTGTTTCCCCATGTCACAGACATGTTGTGTTTCCCCATGTCATGTCTGTACATGACACACATCATGCCATGTTTGTACCGTTGTGTTACTCCATGTCATACATGTTGTTTCCCCATGTTATGTCTGTATATGTTGTGTTACCCCACACATGTTTGTACATGTTGTGTTTCCATGTCTACACTCCCATGTCAATGTTGTGTTCATGTCTGTACATGTTGTCTGTACATGTTGTGTTACATGTTCTGTACAATTTACACTGTATATGTTGTGTTACCCCACATCCCATGTCTGTATATGTTGTGTTACCCCATGTCTGTATATGTCTGTATATGTGTTTCCCCATGTCTGTACATGTTGTGTTACCCATGTCTGTACATATGTTGTTTCTATATAATTTGTGCACCTGTCATGATGTGTTACCCCATGTCTGTACATGTTGTTACCCCATGTCACCCATGTCTGTACATGTTGTGTTACCCCATGTTTGTACACATGTTGTGTTTCCCCCATGTCTGTACCCCATGTCTGTACATGTTGTGATGTCTGTACATGTTGTGTTACCCCATGTCCACATGTTGTGTTACCCCATGTCTGTACATGTTGTGTTTCCCCATGTCTGTACATGTTGTATTTACACATGTCTGTATATGTTGTTTTGTCACATGTTGTGTTACCCCATGTCATGTTGTTTGACCATGTTGTGTTTTCCCCATGTCTGTATGTCATGTTGTTGTTTCCCCATGTTTGTACACCCATGCTGTACAAGACCATGTCTGTCACACAGTATCCCTTTATTATTTTTATTTATACATGAGCAAGTACACTCCTTTGAGTTGTGTTTCGTTACCATTCTTAACAAATATGTGTGAAGCACACACACACACACCCACTCCAGCACCATTAAGCCAAAGATATTCAACAGTAGATAATCAATAGGTTTAATGAAATTAGCATCGTCTCACACATGTTGCCTTTTTAAATACATGTCCCCTGGCCTCTAACACAGAGGGGACTCATCCAGGCCTAGATATTCACAGTAGATAATCAATAGGTTTAATGAAATTAATCGATCATCTCCGTGCCTTTTTAAATACATGTATGGGAGGGGAGGGGAGGGGGAAGGACATGGGAAGGGGGGGCGAGGCAGGGGGATATTTATGCATTTATTTTCTAAGGAGCTTGGTTGTGGATTTGGAGGATACAATTTATGCACGGAGACAGTGAATAGTAAGATTAGTGTGTGTGTGGGTATGGATATGTGTATGTGTGTGTGTGGTTATGGATATGTGTATGTGTGTGTGTGGTTATGGATTGTGTATGTGTGTGTGTGTTGGGGGGGTCGTGTCTATGTGCGTGTGCATGTGTTCCATGTCTGTATGTGTTGTGTGTATGTGTGTATGTGTGTGTGGATGTGGATGTATATGTTGTATGTGCGGGCGTGTCTGTGAGAGTGTGCGCGTGCGTGTATGTGTGTGTGTGTGTGTGTGTGTGTGTGGGTACATTGTGTGTATGTGTACGTGTGTATGGGGGTGTTTGTGTTTATGTGTGTATGTGTGTATGTACCGCCTGTGTGTAATGTTAAAAGAGCCCTGTGATTTACTGATAGTAACAGCTGGCTAATTATAATGACCTTGGGGAGAAAAACACGAAAGGGGGAGAGGAGGGGGAGGGGTGTGGTACCAGGGCACAACAAAAAACACAGACAACATACGCGCACACACCAATCACGTACATACCCACAATAATGTCAATCATGCACACACATACACTTACACACACACACACTCACACATGTTGTTACACACACACACCCATTATCCCTATATGTAAAATGATTTTCCCAATGATCTTTTGCCTAAAAACTTGTTGTGATACAAAAATGTCTGTGAGTGTATGTGTGTCTGTGGTTTCTTCACGCATGTCAGTTTGTTTGCATGTTTGTCTGTTTCCTGTCTGTCTGTCTGTCTGTATGTATGTATGCATGTATGTTTGTATATGTATGTATTTATGTATGTATGTGTATATGTATGTGTGTCTGTGATTTCTTGTACATGTCTGTCTGTCTGTCTGTCTGTCTGTCTGTATGTATGTATGTATGTATGTACATGTATGTGTTCTCTGTGTATGTATATTTGTATGTATGTATGTATGTATCTATGTATCATGTATGTATGTTTGTATGTATGTCCCCATGTATGTACATGTTTGTGCGTGTGTAACTATGTATGTACATGTATGTATGTATGTATGTCTATATGTATGTTTGTATGTGTAACTATGTATGTACATACTATGTAAGTATTAATGTATGTATGTATGTCTATTTGTTTGTATGCATACATGTATCTATGTATGTAAGTATGTATGTACAAGTATGTGTTTGTATGAATGTATGTTGTGTTTCCCCATGCTTGGACATGTTCTATTGCCTTTCTCAACTAGACGTTGTTGAAAATGTATTTATATTAACGGTCTTCCCAAAGCAAGTACACTCCTTTGAGTTGTGTTGTTACCAT
>JAXRKP010002800.1:0-17500 GCA_037039925.1 Doris montereyensis
GATAGATAGATAGATAGATAGATAGATAGATAGATTTACAGATAGATAGATAGAAATATAGATGGATAGATAGACAAATAGATAGATAGATAGATAGATAGATAGATTGATAGATAGATAGATAGATTGATAGATAGATAGATAGATAGATAATAGAGAGGATAGATAGATAGATAGATAGATAGATAGATAGATAGATAGATAGTAGATAGATAGATAGATAGATAGATAGATAAATAGACAGATAGATATATAGATAAAGGTAGATATAGATAAATAGATAGATAGATAGATAGACAGATAGATATATAGATAAATAGATAGATAGATAGATAGATAGATAGATAGATAGATAGATAGATAGATAGATAGATAGATAGATATTAGATAGATAGATAGATAGATAGATAGATAGTTATATAATTATATAGATAGATAGATAGATAGATAGATAGATAGATAGTTAGATAAGTAGATAGACAGATAGATAGATAACTTTCACTTTCACGACAATGACATGGTGCCGGTGACCGTCGAAATCTCGAAAGAGCTATTTAACTATGTTGCAGGTATGTAAATTTAGATATGGAGCTAGACTTTTCTGATCCGTTATTTTTCAAAGATGCAAACTCACAGGAAGGAGTTATGTAGCACATTAGTTGGATACATCTAAATGGACATGATATTGATCATAATGGATGAGTAGGGTTGTTTTTGAAAGGGCCTGACAACTACAAGGGACTGTGTGTGTGTGTGAGATCTACGATCTATTTATAGTCAGAAGTGAAGGTAATGACACAAGATAATATGAAAGCCCCCATAGCCTATAGGAACAAAGACGAAACAAATACTCTAAGCATAGTTAGCTCGGTTGGTAGCGTGCTTTCTTTTCATGTTGAGGCAAATGGGTGCCGACGCAGAGGTCGCTGGTTCGATCCACATGGTGGCCAGGTTTGTTTCTGTCTATTCGTAGTATTTGTCTCGTCTTTGTTCTTATGGGACTTTAATATTATCATTAAATCTTGTTTAAATATCCCTTCCCCTGTCCTCGCCATCTTTGAGGCCATCTGACTAAGAGGCCATCTTTTGTTGTCTCTTGAGGATTGGCCTCTTGGGTGGAGACCACTGCAAAATAGATCAGATCTAATCTAGATCTAGATTTTAACAAGCTGAAGATCTCTCTCAAATATTTTGTACAATGTATGGTCTGGAATCTTCTTTTGGCTGACTTTCAGAGAGAGTGGAGTAAGAGTTATTACACAGTCGAAGCCCATTATAATTGGAACAGCTTTCAGTAGAAACAGCTGATTTTTTATTAGATCTAGAATGATTTCTTCTGGGACAGAATTCTTTATTCTACGAAACATACACACACTGTTTCATTTAAACGCTCGCCACTTTATTGGAACGGAAAAAAATATTCATTGTCTCACATCTAGACAAAATTTCTAATGGGGATGTTGCAATAATGTAAAATCGTAAGCTAAATGTAGATGCAGTGTGCGAGCATATATATATTATAATCCTCATAGTTGATAAGTTTGTATGGTACTTGTAGCTATATTGCATATATATATAGACGTTTGGAGGAGACAATGCAGGTAAGCCCATCACATCAGATAACTGACAAAGATGAGCGGCTGGCCAGTTGTTTGATTTAGATGGATGTAATCACCTTGCCGGACAAATGAAAGATGAAAAGCGTAGGCGTATTGCGTAGGCGTGTGAATGAGACAGTGCACATCTACTGTATACATGATGTATGTTGTGTGCATTGAGGATTTATGTATGCATTCTATAGAAATGTATTGTATGGTGTATTGAAAATGTATCAAATGGGACTTTGTAAACATACCAAAAAGGGTAAGACAGGATATATGCAACCGCTGGTAATATATGGAAAATACTGGAAGAAATACACATACACCTTTACTAATTATCGTAATCATGTACGTATTTATAAGGTTGTTCCATACACAGATGCCATTTAATTGGAACGCCGCTTAATTGAAACTATTTGCATGGCTCGGTGCTGTTCAAACGTAAGCAGTTTCGACTGTATATGAATCAATGTAAAACTACAACATGCTGGTCTAGATTTACATTAAAGCGCAAGGAATGGGATAAAGGATATAATGTTCTACATGCTGCCTCACAGACCAAAATGGAGAACTTATTTTTATAAAGCTCTTTATTAAAACATTACCACTATGGGAGAAATTACATTTAAATCTAGATTCTATATAATGGTCTAATGTCATACATGCCACATGTTTAAATATATATGAAGACAAATTGGAGTCTACATCACCTACCTTTACTTAAAATTGCATATGTGTAATTTAAAATAAAGGCATACACTTAAGATAATTTCTTTTATAAATTTATGATCATGCATCTTGTGATATCATTTAGAATTATATTTTGAAAGAAATGAAGTACATTATTTGCTGAAACTGCTGTTTCAAATATCAATGAGCGTAGATGTTTAACACTACAAAAACTTTGGAAAGACTTCCAATTCTCTTAAGACACTGAGGTAACTCTGCATTTACTGTTATGTGTTACAATATTTAAGCATCTCATCCCCATTTTAGATATATATATACATATAATTTTGCTTTTCATTTCAGACTTGTTTTTTCATGGTGTGAACGCTGAATTTCCGTTGCATCTGCTTTACTTCACAAAAAGAGTTTGAAGAGTGAAACCAAAATGAAACTTACCCGCACCCTCTGCAGTGGTCTCAGAGATGTTACCGTTCGTAGATGGAACAAAGTGTGGAAATGCCGTGGGAGATTTTACGACTACCCGCCCGTCATCCCACAAGCTCTCCAAGATAAAGGTTTGTACTTACCCCCATTTCACCATAAAAGCGATGTCAGGGTGAATTAAGGAAGAGGAAACAGCAAGATGAAAGATAAGTTATTTGATTTGATCTTACCTACAACCACGACTAAGGTGATCTCTGGGATTTTTGTAGGATTTTAAATTTTGCCTGGATTGCCCTATAAACGGCCAAGGGATCTTTAAAATGCGCAGTGTTGTTATCTGCACTCGGGACCTCCTTTTTATTGTCTATCTCCAATGGGACTAGGCGTTGATCCACCTACCTGAACCAGGGGGACGGGGTATAGATTGTACTAAAAAAAAACACAAAAAAACATTCTCAACAGCTGACGTGGCTCGAACCCACTACCTTTCAGTTGAGATGCCGACACTTTACCTCTGGACTACCCTGTGATGTAGATGAGATCAAATGTAATATTTTGTGTCAGACGTCTTCCTTCCTAATCCTGATGTAGGTAGGTTTTCTTACTTCTTTTCTTTCGCCCTTATTTTGCTAGCCTTTCGTCTCGCTGTCTCTTGTTAAAAGTCACTCTGAGATCACTCCACATGGTGGACGAGGTAAATCCGAATCAAACAATCCTTCAAAACAAATCAAATATATTGTATAATATATTGACCATCTTGTCCATTAAATCACCCAGGTATTGAAGTTGTGGAAATGAATCAATTGCAAAAGCGTCACAAAGATGGACCTCACCTGTAGCGAATGATCCCAGGGTAATGGAACCGGTACCTCTTGAGGAGAGGCCAGATTGGAAAGATGTGCCGGCATATACGTATCACGACAGAATACGCTTATTTGAAGGTTAGAAGGTCTTTCTTTTTTATTCACACATTGTAAAGAATTTAATTATCTCTTTGTTTTGTTTTTGTTTTTTTTTTGCATTTTTGCATCATTTGACACGCAAGCTTACTTTGCTTTTATCCCGTCCGTGTCCGTGTAAAGTTGATGTAGAGTCTGGCGAATTCCAACTGAAATTCATTCACCTGCATTTAATGTTTTCTCTCTCTTTTTGTTTTTTTTTGTTTTTAATTGCATTGCCAAGGTGTAAATCAGGCGTGTCTGATAGCCAAAGCTGTTCACCGGAAGGGCCTTCCCCGTCAGTAGAAAGACTCATTGGGGCCGTTGAAACGGTCAACAGGGTGAGTAGTGTAACTTATTTCAATGATATATAACATCGGTGAAACTGTCTAAACATGCACGTCTGCGTGATGTAATTTTAAGGGGGGTGGGGGGGGGGCATGCATGTGGTCCTGAGTAGGCGGTTTTATCACAAATGGGATAAAACTCGTTTATTGCACTACTGGATGGAGCAGTTCATTCCCTTGACATTCATACCATGACAAGGGCTCAGTATCGATTCTTTCATTTTATATTATTTTTTAGAATGCCTAACCATCAACACATTGGTTGTACCATAAAAAACGTAAATTTTGTCCAAACTGTACCAAGTTGGTACTCTAGATATTGAACCGAATAACGTGTGTGCAAAGCTATAGCCAAATTTGTTTTTTAACTGAAAAAGCCTATTTGAAATGAAGTTGTCATTTTTTCAATGAAAAGCCAAGATGGTGGCGTTCCCATGGCACCCATATGATAAAAAAAAATAATCTGTTTCAGCTAATTTAGACATGCCGAGTACAATGGTAGTCGTTAAAATTGCCTATTTCAAATAATGATAAAATGCTCAGGACCCCCCCCCAAGGAATAGCGACAAAAAAAACATAATATAAGATATTTGGATAGCGCTGCACACACTATATTATGCTTCTCGGATTTCAATTCAACATTTTTAAAGGTCTATATATTTATCCAAAAGGAAATTTGCTCTGGTCAGGTATCAAATCAAACTACAATTCATATCTTGATCTTTCATTCTCAATTTAAGTAACCGGCACTTTGTGAATAGGGACAAAATAAAATCAAGACGATTATGTTGTTATGTTTTAAAAATGGAAAGAAATAATCACTACGTGGGAGAAAAGACGGAAGTGTGCTTTTAGATCACGTGTATAAATGGAACTTTTCTATTGGATCAAAACCTCCGATGTTTGTATAGACACGGAAAAATCATGCGTCCGATCGTTTGAAGTACAAATCTCATATCCCATATATCATGGACTTTGGCGTTTAAACAGTTTCCCCAGCAGCATCTGTATACGTGTATATGATTTGCACTGGTCATTCTTTGTTGCCATGCCGCTATGAGCAATCGTATTTTGCATGTTACGTTCTTAATGATCCCAAGATCGTTTTAATTTCAGGAGGTTCTGTACCAGAAGCGACGTTTAATTATTCAAAACATCATTGTTTCCCTGTATTTGGATACGATTTTCATTCGCCTTAAGCTGCCATTTTGAACGTTTTTTTTTAAACGCTAAGTCCCATCAGAAACAGATGGTTAAAAAGGTCTCTCGAACAGATCACAATAGTACTTTGTGCACGTTAAAGATGCCTTTTGTGTTTACAGTGCTATCCTGGCAAAATTAAAAGTCCTACCAAAAAAAAAAAAAAAAATCCCGAGATTGCTTTAGTTGTGGATATAACGGGTAAATCAGATCAATTTTAAAAAAAACAACTCTCCTCCAATATTGGCGGGAGCTGCTGATAGGGCCCTACTTCTTTCCTTTTTACTCTTTTCACTTCTGATTTATCTTGCTGTTTCCTCCTAATTTACACTGAGACAATGGTGGACTGGGTAAATTTCACTAAAACAAACAAACCTCCATTGTGCCCACAGGGATCTCCTTCTCCAACGGTACATCATGCAGTCCCAGGTGTGGAACACGACGGAGGACAAGTTACCCAGAAGACACGACCGCCGCAAGCCTGCCTGGAAGTTTAGAGAGAGTTTGGAATTTCCACCTACAAGTCATCGTAAGCGTTGTTTGTCCCTCTCTGTAAATCTCTTTGTCTGCCTGTATCTTCATTTGTCCGTCTGTTTCTCTATCTGTCCATCTCTTTGTCTCGTTGTCTGTCTCTCTCTCTCTCTCTCTCTCTCTCTCTCTCTCTCTCTCTCTCTCTCTCTCTCTCTCTCTCTCTCTCTCTCTCTCTCTCTCTCTCTCTCTGTCTCTCTCTGTCTCTCTCTCTCTGTCTCCTCCCCCCTCTCTCTCTCTCTCTCTCTCTCTCTCTCTCTCTCTCTCTCTCTCTCTCTCTCTCTCTCTCTTGTTATCTCTCTCTCCCTCTAACTCTGTCTCTCTCTCCCTCTAACTCTGTCTCTCTCTATTTGTTTTTTTAACTCTCACTCAACTCTGTCATACATGGATGGAAATAAATAAGTCTTGACATTCCAGAGGTTGTCATATAGCATGATTATATATCACATACATGCCATTTTTCTTATGGTAATTTCTCAAAACATTTCATTTTTCAGCTTAATCTTGTTAAAAAATCTGTTCCCACCTGAGCCAAAGTCAAGTATCAAAGTTTCCGTCGTTGGTGAATCGCAAACAGATATTTCAGCCCATGTTAGACTCATACGTCATGTACAAAGGTAAGGTTTTATTTCATGCTATTTCTTATTAAATTTATCAACAGGTAAGATAAGGGAAGATGGATATAAAGCTCTACTGTTGAGTGAGGTACATTTCTTTGAGGTTATATCGGGGGATCATAGCCTCTAGAAATTTCCTTCGAAAAATCATCTTTCCTCACATCCAGAGGATTTTATAGTCCAGAGGCAAGGAGTCAGCCTCTTAACCTTAAAGGTCATAGGTTCAAGCCCTGAGGGTTTGAAAAGGGCTCTCAATTTTTTGTTTCAGTGTACAAAACTGCACGTTAAAGATCCTTTAGTCTGGGCAAAATTTAAAATCCCTACCAAACTTCGAAGATTGTCTTAGTGGGTTGTTTTCTTTTAGGAGAAGGCTCTAAAAGTTCTCAGCTGGGAAGAGAATCTGGAGTTAGCCCAGAATGCAAGTGAAATTTGTGACAAACATAGTAGACCAAATTTGGTTGAAAAAATTGCGAGCAGCACAATTGATAACTTTTTAATTTGATAATGGCTGCCAACCAGAACGTAAAGACCCATAAGCCTGTATTCACCTTGAAAAGTACATATTTGAGGCTTAACAACCGTATTTTTCATTTACAGACGCCCTGATTTGCTGGCAGAGACTCAGAGAAATTGGGGTGAAAGTCCTGGAGACACCTTATTGAGTTTACAAATACATGTACTTCGCCATGCATTTCACCAGAAAGGATGGTATTTTATTTACACCAAAGAGTCTCTCAGTCTGTTTTTTTTAGATTTGAAAAGATTGTCAAATGTGTTATTCTGAGCCGACAGCATTATCACACAAGAACTTGATCCAAAATGAATGGACATTATTTTTTTTTATTTGGTTGGAGGGGGGGGGGGGGGGGACTCGGCAGTCCAGAGGCAAGGTGTCGACTTCTCAACCGAATCAAAAGGTGGTGGGTTTGAACCCGCCAAAGGTTGAAAAACTTTCTCAAGTTTTTTTTTAGCTCTACCCCCTCCCCTGGTCCAGGTAGGTGGATCAATACCTAGTCCCATCAGATACGGACAGTTAAAAAGGAGGTCCCATATGCAGATAACAGGCATTTTACAACACTCTATGCACGGATAAAGATCCCATGGCTGTTTACAAGGTTGTCCAAGCAAAATTTGACATCCTACCAAAAACCAAACCCAGAGATCACCTTAGTTGTGGACACAGGTAAATCAAAATCAAATCAAATCAAATCAAATCAAATCAAATCTCTTTTTGTGGTTCCTTTAGATACTCCCATCATTTTGAAAAAGCAGCTGGACTTCCTTCTGACTTCTGACACATTGCTTCCTCCGTTTGGCGACGAGGACGACATTGACGCCACCACCACTCAGACGATACCCGACATGTGGCCGGCGTACCCAACCGTGGACTTCATCACAACCAACAACTACGAATGCAACAATCTCACAGGTGTGGTTGGGTGGGTTGCCTGATTGTTGCTTTGAGTGGGAGGTGGAGGTAGTGGTGGTGGAAAAGGAGAAGACATTTTCTTATTGGGGGGGAGGGGGGGGGGGGTGTTAATCGTAGTGTTTTCTCATAATTAATATTTTTATTTTTATCATTATGACCATCACTGGGTGGGAAGTCAGGAAAAAATCGGGATTTTCTACATCGGGTAAAATTCGGGAGAAATTGGTCTTGAAAAAAATAATACTCTTGAATTTTGCGGCGTGTCAGGAAAATTACAATGGATGCAGAAGTTGTGTGATCAACTACTTTTTTTGTGTGTTTGGAGCCTTGCCTTGATCGTGAACAGCAGCGTCGCCTCTCGACCCCATAGGGGTACCTACTCCATGCAACCCATTGAGGGGAAGCTACTACAACATGTCATTTCTTAGTTATCTTCCTGGACTTCCGTTCACTCGCCATTTTGTTATTCTGCTCATTGATTCCATCGTGACGACTTGTGTTCCTACACTGTACCTACACATTGTTCAACGGACCTTTATTACTTTAGCTGTAGAATATCTAGATCTAGATCAAGATTGAAATCGCGATAACAATTACTTAAAAAATATTGTGTCTCTGATTCCATTGTTGAACAGACCTAGATTCTAGTAGTAGAATGTAATCTAGACCTAGACTGATGTCACGATATCAATTATTGCTTTAAAAATATTGTGTCTGTGTGTGAAGCTAGATCTAAATAAATTTGTAGCGATCTCACCATGCCAAACTCCAGCTGTGTTTCTCTTAAAGAATCGGCTCCATGCATCATGTTTTTCACCATGGCTGCGGTGCAGTAGTAGTAGTAGTAGTAGTAGTAGTAGTAGTAGTAGTAGTAGCAGTAGCAGTAGCAGTAGTAGTAGTAGCAGTAGCAGTAGTAGTAGTAGTAGTAGCAGTAGTAGCAGTAGTAGTAGTAGCAGTAGTAGTAGTAGTAGTAGTAGTAGCAACAATCAGGTGCGTATTGTTCAATTTGCAAAGAAGACTATTGATTTTAGGTCAATGGCTAGGTCTGCTTTGGTGTCCCACATGAAAGGTAAAAAACGTATATATATAGCTTAGATCGATGTTCAAAAATAAGACTATTGATAGGAAATTGATTCTGAGGAGAAAGAAACTGCTCTTAAATTGTTGATCGATGTAACAATAAAATGAGTAGAAATTGAGTTAGAAAGAAGCTGCTCTTAGATTGTTGTAGCAATAAAATGAGTAGTCAGAGTTAGAAAGAAACTGCTCTTAGATTGTTGTAGCAATAAAATGAGTAGTCGGAATTAGAAAGAAACTGCTCTTAGATTGTTGTAGCAATAAAATGAGTAGTCGGAATTAGAAAGAAACTGCTCTTAGATTGTTGTAGCAATAAAATGAGTAGTCGGAATTAGAAAGAAACTGCTCTTAGATTGTTGTAGCAATAAAATGAGTAGTCAGAGTTAGAAAGAAGCTGCTCTTAGATTGTTGTAGTTGTAGCAATAAAATGAGTAGTCAGAGTCAGAAAGACATTGGATGGAAGTTGTACATCCATGGAGCATGGAATTTGTGTAAATGGCTGATATCTGTCCGTGTATAGGGGTCTTGAAAATTTTTTTATGGGTCTTGAAATTTGAATCAAGATTTGAGTGGGGAGCTGTATTATAATTATTATTATTCTCATTGTTCTTATCTGATTTATTATTGTCATTAATACTATTATTATTATTGGTATCTTTATCATATAGTAGTAACTCTATTGTTATGATTATTATTAATATATTAGGATTTTTATTATTACCATTATTATTATTGTTATTTTGATTTGTTATTATTATTGTTATTATTATTATTATTATTATATTTAGTATTATTATATATTTTATATTATTAGTATTATTATTATTATTATTATCAATATTATTATTTTTATTATAACTATTGTTGTCCCATAGCAGGCTTCTCTCAAATGCACAAGTTCTACTTCCCCCACACCATCGTGGAGGTGCCCAAGGTCAACTGGTGGAAGGACACTCATTACCAGGCCTCACAGATTCTGACATGCCTCTTGTGTAGCGCGACCATCGCAAGGACAAAATTTGGGGTGTGTAGTTCTTCAAGATTGATAGTATTTCATCTTTTTTCTTCATTAGTGTTATTTTATCTTTTTTAAATTCCTGTGAAAAGCAATTCCGCTATAAAAATAAGATTTTCATCTTTTTTAAAATTAATGTTTTGTCATCTTTTTAAAAAGAAAACAACCTGCCCCCACCCTCCCCCACCACCCACCCTCCCTCCACCAACCAGTTCCCTCCCAGAAATAAAGAAATGTCTGTGTATTTTATTTCCCAAGGACGACGTTCGAATTCTGCCGGAGCCAATCAGCATCCAGCACGTGTCGCTGAGAGAGACGACCTTTCACTCTGACTTTCTTCAACTCAACACCCTTGATCTTGGCTCCAACACTGGAATCAAGAACCTGGTGTGGACCAGTGAACGAGGGCGGCTGTGCGACAAAGTTTTAGGTCAACCGTGGATGCCAAGGCCTCTGAAGAAGACGTATTACGAGAATTTTGATGGCTCCGTTTACGACCAATTTTTGGCAGCGTACTTGAACGGGCTTCCAGAACTGAGTGCGTGAGTTAGATTGTAGACATCATCATCATTGTTTGTTGCCGTGAAGTAAAGTGAAAAAGAAAGAAAGAAAAAATAGTTGGTCATAAGCAGAATGTCCAGAAAGTCAGAAACACATGACATTTTTCATCCTTGGATCGCAATATTGGAAATATGTCGGGTTTTCATCCTTAGGTTTGAAAGCTGGAAATATGTCAGATTTTCATCCTCAGGTCGGAAATAGTTGGGAATATGTCAGATTTTCATCCTCAGGTCAGAAACAGTTGGGAATATTTCAGATTTTCATCATCAGGTCTGAAATAGGTGGGAATATGTCAAATTTTTTCACGCTACGGCTGCAAAGTATGAAAAATGTATTATTTGTCATCCCTAGGTCGAATATGGTTGAAATATGTCAGAATTCTCATTTTCAGGTCCAAAATGTCGCAAATTAAAGTCCAGATTAGGAAACCGTATAGAATGTAATGTTCTGGCCTTAAGAAATGCTGAAATGTTAATATTTCAAAGCAGAATGATAAAAAAGTGTTTGATTTTAATCCTTTTTAAAGAAGTGTCTGCTAAAGAGCAGTTCACTTTACGATTTCCATTGATAGTTTTGCATTGAACCTATCCATGTCAGACACCGTGTTTTGCATGAAAGTATATATACGCTTTTCCTGCGTTTGACATCGGGGGTTGTGTTTTACTTCCAAGATAGGATTTTTTTTTTTCCATCCCATTGAGGTTGGAATTTTCAAGTTAACCTCCTGCTGGTGGCCTCCCTAAGCTGAAGAGATATTGTACTGTAAACATAACAAAAAGCTGTTGGAATCCAAAGCTGAAGAGATAATGTACTGTAAACATAACAAAAAGCTGTTGGAATCCAAAGCTGAGGAGATAATGTACTGTAAACATAACAAAAAGCTGTTGGAATCCAAAGCTGAAACCTCTTTCTTTTTTTTTCTTTTTTTTCTTTGATTCTAAACAAAAGAGAGTTTTATATTATATGTATTAAAATTTGTGATTCGATTCAATGAGGGTTTTCTTTCTTGTCGTTTTTTTCTCCTCTCTCTGTCTTTTTGATTGACTATTTGTTTTCTCGCCTTCTCTGTCTCTTCTTGTCTTGGTGAGAGAGAAAAAAAGAGAGGGAAATGCATGCACTGTACATACATACATACACCCATACATAAATACATACATATATACATACACACATACATAAATACTTACATATATACATACATACATATATATACATACATGCATACACCCATACATAAATACTTACATATATACATACATACATACATACACCCATACATAAATACATACATACACACATACATAAATACTTACATATATACATACATACATAGACCCATACATAAACACACATACATACATACATACATACATACATACACACATACATAAATACATACATATATACATACATACATACATAAATACATACATAAATACATACATACATACATAATACACATACATACATAAATACAACATATATACATTTATACATACATACATACATACATACATACATATATACTTACATATATACATACATATATGACATCAACACATACATACATATATACATACATATATACATACATACATGCATACATAAACACATACATATATACATACATATATACATACATGCATACACATATATATAAATACATACATATATACATACATGCATACACACATATATAAATACATACATATATACATACATGCATACACACATACATAAATACATACATACATACATACATACATACATACATACATACATACATACATACATACATACATACATAAATACATACATACATACATACACACATACATAAATACATACATACAGGCATACATACATACATACATAAATACATACATGCATACATACATACATACATATATACATATATATATATATATATATATATATACATGCATACATACACACATACATATAAATACATACATATATACATACATACATACATACAACATACATACATATACATACATACATATATATATACATACATACATACATACATATATATACATGCATACATACACACATACATAAATACATATATATATATATACATGCATACATACACACATATACATAACATACATACATACATACATACATACATACATACATACATATATATAAATACATACGTACATATATATATATATACATACATATATACACACATAATACATACAGACAAACATACATACAAACACACATACATACATACATATATACATACATAAATACAAATACATGCATACATACACACATACATAAATAGATACATATATATACATGCATACATACACACATACATAAATACATACATGCATATCGAAGGTAAAAGTTGCAAACTGCATGTAATAAGTCTAAAATAAGTACAGCTGTCGCTGGATAAATGCACGCCTTTTTGAGCGAAAAGCGTGCATTTAAGTGAAATCACTGGGAGATAACTCTTTATTGAAGGTAAGATGTCAAATGTCAGGGATTGTTATTGATTACTGCCTTTGGATTATCTAGCACATCAAGCGTGACAGTGACATGTATTATGTATATACGTTGGCGTGTAGGTAGGTAGGTAGGTAAGTCAATGCAACTGTAAACTGTAATGCTGATTGCTTGCTCACTTTTGTTTGTTTTTTCTTGATTGAACTTTGTACGGTTTTTTTTAAATTTGACATCTCGGAAAGCAGATCAGAAATCATACAAGTTTTTTGGAAGATAATGCTTTGGTTCTCAGCTTTTGTAAAACAAATGACTGCGCAGAGGTAGATCTAGATCTATCAATAATTTCCATGCTCAAAACACATCCTCTAACTACTCTAACTAGAATGCCAATCACTCATGGTCTGTGAACATTAAGCCCCTGCCCTCACATCACACCCTTGCTCTCTTTCAGTTGTTTCACTTCAGTGTGTGTGGTGTGTGTGTGTGTGTGTGCGTTACCTGTCACTGCCAGTGCCATCGATCGTGGTCTAGTCGATTCCATTGCGTGAAATGTCCGCTCACTCCCACAGCCAATAATAACGCATCTGAGCCGTCGATAATGTCGCGTTTAACATAATAATATCCAGACAGCTTTTGACTTTGAAAATCGAGAAATCAGTCTCTCTCTCTCTCTCTCTCTCTCTCCCCATCTTTCTCTCTCTCTCTCTCTCTCTCTCTCTCTCTCTCTCTCTCTCTCTCTCTCTCTCTCTCTCTCTCTCTCTCTCTCTCTCTCTCTCTCTCTCTCTCTATCTCTCTCTCTCTCTCTCTCTCTCTCAAAGAAGAAGGAGAGAAGAAGACTGACACACTAGTGCACACGTTTGCCCTAGACCTAGCATTGCTCTAAAGTGTGCCTCTGTTTAAATCTACCGGTATGGTTATTTCTCTCTGAAGTCGTATAACACAAATAACAGGTAAAATGCATGTCTTTGCGTGTGTTTACCGTGTATTTACGCACTGTGTTTATACAGTAAATCACAGGAAAGTGTGTGATCCCAGGTTTCCTTTTTATGAGGTGTGTGATTAGGACTTCTGTACTGTAGCACCGTGTATCCCTATTGGGTCTAGTTTTGGCACTTGTAATCAGTGTATCCCTAGGTCAGATTTTGCACTTGTAATCTGTATCCCTATCGGGTCTAGTTTTTGGCACTTGTAATCCATGTATCCCTATTGGGTTTAATGCACTAGGTTGTTTTGAATCCGTGCATCCCTATTGGGTTTAGTTTTTGGTACTTGTAATCCGTGTATCCTATTGGGTTTAGTTTTTGGTACTTGCAATCCGTGTATCCTATTGGGTCTAGTTTTTCCTTGTAATCCGTGTATCTCTTATTGGGTCTAGTGTTTGTTACTTGCAATCCGTGTATCCCTATTGGGTCTAGATAACTTATCCCTAATCCGTGTATCCCTATTGATTTAGGTTTTGTAATCCATTTCCCTATTGGGTTTTTTGCACTTGCAATCCGTGTATCCCTATTGGGTTTAGTGTATTTGCAGCACTTGTAATGGGTGTATCCTATTGGGTCTATTGGGTATTGGGTCTGTTTTGGCACTTGTAATCCATGTATCCCTATTGGGTTTAGTGTTTGGTATCCTTATTTGCAATCTTGCAATCCGTGTATCTATTGGGTCTAGTGGTACTTGCAATCCGTGTATCCCACTTGTAATCCGTGTATCCCTATTGGGTTTAGTTTTTGGTACTTGCAATCCGTGTATCCCTATTGGGTTAGTGAGCACTTGTAATCCATGTATTTAGTGCAATCCGTTATCCCTATTGGTTTAGTTTTTGGTACTTGTAATCCGTGTATCCCTATCCGGTTTGTATCCCTATTGGGTTTAGGGTCTTTGTTGGCACTTGCAATCCGTGTATGTATTGGGTCTAGTGTTACCGTTACTTGCAATATGTATCATCCTATTGGGTTTAGTTTTGGCACTTGTAATCCATGTATCCCTATTGGGTTTAGTGTTTGGCACTTGTAATCCATGTATCCCTATTGGGTTTAGTTTTTGGATGAACTTGTAATCCATGTATCCCTATTGGGGCTTGTAATCCAGTATCCCTATTGGGTTTAGTTTTGGTACTTGTAATCCGTGTATCCCTATTGGGTTTAGTGTTTAGTACTTGCAATCCGTGTATCCCTATTGGGTTTAGTTTTTGATACTTGCAATCCGTGTATCCTTATTGGGTTTAGTTTTTGGCACTTGCAATCCGTGTATCCTATTGGGTTTAGTTTTTGATACTTGCAATCCGTGTATCCCTATTGGGTTTAGTTTTTGGTACTTGCAATCCGTGTATCCTATTGGGTTTAGTTTTTGGCACTTGTAATCCGTGTATCCCTATTGGGTTTAGTTTTTTTTGCAATCACTTGTAATCCGTGTATCCCTCCCTATTGGGTTTAGTTTTTGATACTTGTAATCCGTGTATCCCTATTGGGTTTAGTTTTTGGTACTTGCAATCCGTGTATCCCTATTGGGTTTAGTTTTTGGCACTTGCAATCCGTGTATCCCTATTGGGTTTAGTTTGTTTGTGTACTTGCAATTTAGTGTATCCCTATTGGGTAGCAATCCGTGTATCCCTATTGGGTCTAGTTTTTGACACTTGCAATCCGTGTATCCCTATTAGGTCTAGTTTTTGGGTACTTGCAATCCGTGTATCCCTATTGGGTTTAGTGTTTGGCACTTGCAATCCGTGTATCCCTATTGGGTTTAGTTTGCAATCCGTGTATCCCTATTGGGTCTAGTTTTTGCACTTGCAATCCGTGTATCCCTATTGGGTCTAGTTTTTGACACTTGCAATCTGTGTATCCCTATTGGGTCTTAGTTTTTGGTCTACTTGCAATCCGTGTATCCCTATTGGGTCTAGTTTTTGACACTTGCAATCCGTGTATCCCTATTGGGTTTAGTTTTATCCTACACTAGCAATCCGTGTATCCCTATTGGGTTTAGTTTTTGACACTTGCAATCCGTGTATCCCTATTCCCTAGTTTTTGACACTTGCAATCCGTGTATCCCTATTTTGGTTGACACTAGCAATCCGTGTATCCCTATTGGGTTTTAGTTTTTGGCACTTGTCTAGTTATTGACACTTGCAATCCGTGTATCCCTATTTTGTCTAGTTGTTGACACTTGCAATCCGTGTATCCCTATTGGGTCTAGTTTTTGACACTTGCAATCCGTGTATCCCTATTTTGTTTAGTTTTTGACACTTGCAATCCGTGTATCCCTATTGGGTTTAGTTTTTGACACTTGCAATCCGTGTATCCCTATTTTGGTCTATCCCTTTTTTTAGTTTTTAGCAATCCGTGTATCCCTATTTGGTCTAGTTTTTGACACTTGCAATCCGTGTATCCCTATTGGGTCTAGTTTTTGACACTTGCAATCTGTGTATCCCTATTGGGTTTAGTTTTTGACACTTGCAATCCAGTTGTATCCCTATTGGGTCTAGTTTTTGACACTTGCAATCCGTGTATCCCTATTGGGTTTAGTTTTTGACACTAGCAATCCGTGTATCCCTATTTGGTTTAGTTGTTGACACTTGCAATCCGTGTATCCCCTATTTTGTTTAGTTTTTGACACTTGCAATCCGTGTATCCCTATTGGGTTTAGTTTTTGACACTTGCAATCCGTGTATCCCTATTTGGTCTAGTTTTTGACACTTGCAATCCGTGTATCCCTATTGGGTCTAGTTTTTGACACTTGCAATCCGTGTATCCCTATTGGGTCTAGTTTTTGACACTTGCAATCCGTGTATCCCTATTGGGTCTATTGACACTTGCAATCCGTGTATCCCTATTGGGTTTAGTTTTTGTATCCCACTTGCAATCCGTGTATCCCTATTGGGTCTAGTTTTTGACACTTGCAATCCGTGTATCCCTATTGGGTTTAGTTGTTGGTACTTGCAATCCGTGTATCCCTATTGGGTTTAGTTTTTGACACTTGCAATCCGTGTATCCCTATTGGGTTTAGTTTTTGACACTTGCAATCCGTGTATCCCTATTTTGTTTAGTTTTTGATACTTGCAATCCGTGTATCCCTATTGGGTCTAGTGTTTGACACTTGCAATCCGTGTATCCCTATTGGGTTTAGTGTTTGACACTTGCAATCCGTGTATCCCTATTGGGTTCTAGTTTTTGGTACTTGCAATCCGTTATCCCTATTGGGTCTAGTGTTTGGCACTTGCAATCCGTGTATCCCTATTGGGTTTAGTTTTTGACACTTGCAATCCGTGTATCCCTATTGGGTTTAGTGTTTGGTACTTGCAATCCGTGTATCCCTATTGGGTTCTAGTGTTTGGCACTTGCAATCCGTGTATCCCTATTGGGACACTTGCAATCCGTGTGTTTTCCCTATTGACACTTGCAATCCGTGTATCCCTATTGGGTTCTAGTTTTTGACACTTGCAATCCATGTATCCCTATTGGGTTTAGTTTTTGGCACTTGCAATCCGTGTATCCCTATTGGTCTAGTTGACACTTGCAATCCGTGTATCCCTTTGGGTCTAGTTTAGTTTTCACTTGCAATCCGTGTATCCCTATTGGTTTTTAGTTTTTG
>JAXRKP010002800.1:25000-35052 GCA_037039925.1 Doris montereyensis
CCTATTACAGTATAACATTCTACACAAAGAAAGTAATTTGACATGGTTACTATTACAGTATAACATTCTACACAAAGAAAGCAATTTGACATGGTTACGATCACAGTATAACATTCTACAAAAAAAAAGCAATTTGACATGGTTACTATTACAGCATAACATTCTACACAAAAAAAGCAATTTGACATATATACGATCACAGTATAACATTCTACACACAAAAAAAGCAATTTGACATGGTTACGATCAGGGTATATCATTCTACACAAAAAAAGCAATTTGACATATACGATCAGGGTATAACATTCTACACAAAAAAGCAATTTGACATATATACGATCACAGTATATCATTCTACAAAAAAAAGCAATTTGACATATATACGATCACAGTATAACATTCTACACAAAAAAGCAATTTGACATGGTATACGATCAGTATATCATTCTATTTGACATTCTAACACAAAAAGCAATTTGACATGGTTACGATCACAGTATAACATTCTACAAAAAAGCAATTGACTATACAAAAAAAGCAATTTGATTATGGTTACTATTACAGTATAACATTCTATACAAAAAAAAGCAATTTGACATGGTTACGATCAGGGTATATCATTCTATACAAAAAAGCAATTTATATCATTCTATACAAAAAAAGCAATTTGACATGGTTACGATTACAGTATAACATTCTATACAAAAAAGCAATTTGACATGGGTATATCATTTATACAAAAAAAGATCATGGGTTACAGTATAACATTCTATACAAAAAAAAAAAATTGAAATTTAACACATTGATCACAGTATAACATTCTATACAAAAAAAAATATTTCACATACATACGATCACAGTATAACATTCTATACAAAGAAAGCAATTTCACATACATACGATCACAATATAACATTCTACACAAAGAAAGCAATTTCACATACATACGATCACAGTATAACATTCTACACAAAGAAAAATTTCATAGTTACTATTACAGTATACATCATACAATTTGATCACAGTAGAACATTCTACACAAAGAAAGCAATTTGACATAGTTACTATTACAGTATAACATTCTATACAAAGAAAACAATTTGACATGGTTACTATTACAGTATAACATTCTACACAAAGAAAGCAATTTGACAACATGGTTCCTATTACAGTATAACATTCTACACAAAGAAAGCAATTTGACATGGTTACTATTACAGTATAACATTATACACAAAGAAAGTAATTTGACATGGTTACTATTACAGTATAACATTCTACACACAAAAAAGCAATTTGACATACATACGATCACAGTATAACATTCTACAAAAAAAGCAATTTGACATGGTTACTATTACAGCATAACATTCTACACAAAAAAAGCAATTTGACATATATACGATCACAGTATAACATTCTACACACAAAAAAAGCAATTTGACATGGTTACGATCACAGTATAGACATTCTACACAAAAAAAGCAATTTGACATGGTTACGATCAGGGTATATCATTCTATTCTACGAAAAAAAGCAATTTGACATACAAAAAGCAATATACGATCACAGTATAACATTCTATACAAAAAAGCAATTTGACATGGTTACGATCAGGGTATATCATTCTATACAAAAAAATTTGAATGGTTACGATGACATGCATTTGACATGGTTACTATTACAGTATAACATTCTATACAAAAAAAGCAATTTGACATGGTTACGATCAGGGTATATCATTCTATACAAAAAAGCAATTTGACATGGTTACTATTACAGTATAACATTCTATACAAAAAAAGCAATTTGACATGGTTACGATCAGGGTATATCATTCTATACAAAAAGAAATTTGACATTGTTACGATCACAGTATAACATTCTATACATAAAAAAGCAATTTCACATACATACGATCACAGTATAACATTCTATACAAAAGCAATTTCACATACATACGATCACAGTATAACATTCTACACAAAGAAATCAATTTCACATACATACGATCACAGTAGAACATTCTACACAAAGAAAGCAATTTGACATAGTTACTATTACAGTATAACATTCTATACAAAGAAAGCAATTTGACATGGTTACTATTATAGTATAACATTCTATACAAAGAAAGCAATTTGACATGGTTACTATTACAGTATAACATTCTATACAAAGAAAGCAATTTGACATGGTTACTATTATAGTATAACATTCTACACAAAGAAAGCAATTTGACATGGTTACTATTACAGTATAACATTCTATACAAAGAAAGCAATTTGACAACATGGTTACCATTACAGTATAACATTCTATGCAAAGAAAGCAATTTGACATGGTTACTATTACAGTATAACATTCTATACAAAGAAAGCAATTTGACATACATACGATCACAGTATAACATTCTATACAAAAAAAGCAATTTGACATGGTTACTATTACAGTATAACATTCTATACAAAGAAAGCAATTTGACATGGTTACTATTACAGTATAACATTCTACAAAAAAAAAGCAATTTGACATGGTTACTATTACAGTATAACATTCTATACAAAGAAAGCAATTTGACATAGTTACTATTACAGTATAACATTCTACACAAAAAAGCAATTTGACATGGTTACTATTACAGTACAACATTCTATACAAAAAAAGCAATTTGACATGGTTACTATTACATTATAACATTCTATACAAAAAAGCAATTTGACATGGTTACTATTACAGTATAACATTCTATACAAAGAAAGCAATTTGACATAGTTACTATTACAGTATAACATTCTATACAAAGAAAGCAATTTGACATAGTTACTATTACAGTATAACATTCTATACAAAGAAAGCAATTTGACATAGTTACTATTACAGTATAACATTCTATACAAAGAAAGCAATTTGACAACATGGTTACCATTACAGTATCACATCATTCTACGCAAAGGCAGCAATTTGGTATAATTACTATACTATTACAGTATAACATTCTACACAAAGAAAGCAGTTTAGTATAGTTATGACGATAGTATAACATTCTATAGAAAGGCAGCAATTTGGTATAGTTACGATTACAGTATCACATTTTATGCAATGACAGCAGTTTAGTATAGTTATGACGATAGTACAACATTCTATACAAAGGCAGCAATTTGGTATAGTTACGATTACAGTATCACATTTTATACAATGACAGTGACAGCAGTTTAGTATAGTTATGACGATAGTATAACATTCTATACAAAGGCAGCAATTTGGTATAGTTATACTGACCGTATAACATTCTGTACACAAACAGCAGTTTGGTATAGTTATGACGATAACAATATAACATTCTACACAAAGACAGACATTTGGTATGGTGCTGATGATGTATAACATTTTATACAAAGACAGACATTTGGTATGGTGCTGATGACGTATAACATTTTATACAAAGACAGACATTTGGTATGCTGCTGATGACGTATAACATTTCATACAAAGACAGACATTTGGTATGGTGCTAATGACGTATAACATTCTATACAAAGACAGACATTTGGTATGCTGCTGATGACGTATAACATTTTATACAAAGACAGACATTTGGTATGGTGCTGATGACGTATAACATTTTATACAAAGACAAACATTAGGAATGGCTATTATGACAATATAACAATCTTTACAGAGACAAAAAATTGGCATGGTGCTGAAGACAGTATAAAATTCTATACAAAGACAAAACAAATTTTTGTTTATGCTAACAGCAAAAATCGAACGAGTGGAACATCCCTCTTCTTGTTATCTCTATAGATAACGAAAAGGCATTTGATTAGAAAGTCGTGAAACATTATCAAATATCAAAGAAAAGAATAGATCTAAACTAACAGAGAACATGTTCGAAGAAACGGCATGCGTAACTAAGGTGTAAAGTACTACATGAGGACCAGCTACAAGAAAATCTTGAATCCAAAACAGTAGTACACCAAGGTTTTTTATTATCGCCTTTGCTTTTTTTATTTTATTAGCAACAGACTGGCTGATGAAAGGGTCACTGTACGAAAAAGGAATGCTATTGGAATCCAGTGGTCACTACTAAATGACCTACAGTTTGCTGAGGGTATTTCCATACTATCACACGCAAAGAGTAAGTAAATTTCATTCAAGGCCGTCACGGCCCCTAGAGCCGGAGCTTATATCGGTCTCAATAGCCTGAAGTGGAAACAATAACCACATCCAGTATCCAGGACGATAGTCTGACGCAGGAATTTACTCAACTCGTAAGCTAGCGCTTGTAACCATTTTCACCTGGGTAGAGTGGGGAAATGCGTGTAGTGTTTAATGTCTTTCGCCCATTTGCACCTGGGTAGAGTGGGGAAAATGCGTGTAGCGTTAAATGTCTTTCGCTCATTTGCACCTGGGTAGGGTGGAGAAATGCTTGTAGTGTTAAATGTTTTTCGCCCATTTGCACCTGGGTAGAGTGGGGAAATGCGTGTAGCGTTAAATGTTTTTCGCCCATTTGCACCTGGGTAGAGTGGAGAAATGCGTGTAGCATTAAATGTCTTTCGCGAAGGAACACAATGTCGGACATAACTTTGCTAGGATTAAAATCAAACTTGGGACCCACGATCCCTAGTCCGGCCGCCTAACCGCTCGGCCACTGACTTAGTTATCGCTCACACAACGGCAAACGCAGTCAAAAATAAATGTACTGGCAAAACTCACATAAATCTATCGTTTTGAAAATCCATGTACGAAAATTAAAAATTAAAAAAAATATATGAGGGTAATGTTATACCGATAACACGGAAGCAATTACAGTAAGTACCAATTTACTAGCAAAAGTGCAACTCTTTCTGTTACTGTTACTAGCGTTACCTAGGTAACAGGATACATGTATATGACAAAGGAGACACACAAGCAGACGCCAAGGCAAGGATTGGCAAGGCTTTTGATAAAATTAATATAATTTTAAAGGACGGATTAAGATTTCCATCCAAAACGAAGGCAAACAGAATTCATTGTAATATTATGTAGAATCAATCCTCCGACACTCCTTAAGATGTGATGTCCCCATTTGATCGAGAAATGGTTGGCCAGATAGGAACACCTCGCCATTTGATCGAGAAATGGTTGCCAGATAGTAACATCTCGCTATTTCATCGAGAAATGGTTGGCCAGATAGTAACACCTCGCCATTTGATCGAGAAATGGTTGGCCAGAACACCTCCCCATTTGAAGATGGTTGGCCAGATAAGAACACTTCGCCAAATTTCCGTCAATTTTTACGTGAAAACCCAGTAAAAAAAAAGAGGGGAGGGTCTACCCCTGATTATACAAGAAGCTACTCAAAAATAAAAAAGGGGGTTTCAGGGAGTGTCCCCCTCCCATCAGCCGGGTCACATTTGTTCTGGGTATTGGTCACCAAGTAGGGCTCTCTCCCCCCCCCCTCTGTCTCTCTCTATCTCTCTCTCTCTCTCTCTCTCTCTCTCTCTCTCTCTCTCTCTCTCTCTCTCTCTCTCTCTCTCTCTCTCTCTCTCTCTCTCTCTCTCTCTCTCTCTCTCTCTCTCTCTCGCTCTCTCTCTCTCTCTCTCTCTCTCTCTAAAAAAATATCCCTCCTCCTCCCTCCCTCCCTCCCTCCCTCCCTCCCTCCCTTCCTCGCTCCTCCTCTCTCCTCCTCTCTCTTCTCTCTTCTCTCTTCTCTCTCTCTTCTCTCTCTCTCTCTCTCTCTCTCTCTCTCTCTCTCTCTCTCTCTCTCTCTCTCTCTCTCTCCTTTCCAGGCACATGTCCATAATCTCTTCTCTTATCTCTACGGACATGACTAATGACATAAGGTACACCCAAACAGACCATCTGGTACCATCAGCTTTTCCCACTACGCATCAGCGATGTATTTCCTTTCGGTTCTTTCTGAAGTTTTTTGGGGTTTTTTAAAAAAAAAATAATTTTTGTTTTACTGCAAAGGTCGGCTTGACCACTCTCCTCAAGGACCAACCGCCCTATTCCAGCAAACAGGTCTTCCCCGTTTTTCACGGTCTGGGGTGAAATCAAAGAATCTGGTGGTTTGGGTACAGTGAAATGGAAGGCTCGTGCGTCGTGCCAGTCAAACTGGGTCACCGTGAGATCGTTGTTCTCGTCACGGATGTAGCCCTCTTCCCAGGCTGGTTGGCAAATGTCGTTGAAGCAGTTCACCTGGGAAAAAAAAAATATGTATAATATAGACAGAGAGACAGACAGACAGACAGACAGAGAGAAAAGAGAGAAAACAGAGATATAAAAACATTCAAGTTCAAGCATAATCACAAAAACTTTTGGAACTACATGTACTTGTTGGGAAGCAAATCTCACCCAAAATCAAATTAAAAACATTGATAGGTATATGAAAAAGTTATTACACATATTGCCATCCTTTGTTCAACTTCTTGAAAAGCCTATAGTTAAGAAAGCTAAGTTTATTACAGAAGATCAAACACATTCATTGCATCAAGAATTTAGATTATTACATAGAAACTATATTTTTCCTCTAAGAGAACATAGGAACGAAAGACACAAAAATTCATGTTTTATCCCTTATGCAATAAGATTAAGACTGTTGCGAGCTTTGCTCAGACGATAACAATGATCCTCATATGTCCACGCATTCATAATATACATGCATTTTTCAGAGACAATGAGAAGGATTCACAGAAATAGAGAGAGAGAGAGAGAGAGAGAGAGAGAGAGAGAGAGAGAGAGGAGAGAGAGAGAGAGAGAGAGAGAGAGAGAGAGAGAGAGAGAGAGATAGAGAGAGAGAGAGAGAGAGAGAGACAGACAGACAGACAGACAGACAGACAGACAGACAGACAGACAGACAGACAGACACAGAGAAAGAGAGATAGAGATAGAGAGAGAGAGAGAAAGGGAGACAGACAGACAGACAGACAGCGAGAGAGAGAGAGAGAGAGAGAGAGAGAGAGAGAGAGAGAGAGAGAGAGAGAGAGAGAAAGAGAGAGAGAGAGAGAGAGAGAGAGAAAGAGAGAGAGAGAGAGAGAGAGAGAGAGAGAGAGAGAGAGAGAGAGAGAGAGAGAGAGAGAGAGAGAGAGAGAGAGAGAGAGAGAGAGAGAGAGAGAGAGAGAGAGAGAGAGAGAGAGAGAGAGAGAGAGAGAGAGAGAGAGAGAGAAGAGATTCTTATCTGAGATCAATAAAATTATCTTATCTTATCTTATGTACTCCCATCAGCAACAGCGAATCGCTTCGTATAGATCTAGATTTAGTTTTCTCGAGATTCATAACATACAACCATGTTACACCTCGGTCGATACCGAGTATGATAATAAGATCGGGTCTGTATTTGATACAGAGGTTAGTCATGTAGGCGTGAACGATACTATTCCAAGTTTTTAATTATGAAACCTGCTCAAAAATGGCGGCTGAGGTGAATGAAAATTATATTCAAAGAGGGGGAAACAATGAAGTATTGAATAATTATTAAACGTCACTTCCGTTTGAAATACAATGAAAACTCCGTTGCATTGCTAAAGCTGGATGATAAAGACGAACATATCATTAGGCTTATCAATCAAGACACCATTTTATGTGTACTGTACACGCTTTGTTGATGTTGTTGTTGTTGTTTATGTTACTGATCCAGCAGCGCTCGGGCGTAATTTGTCCTTCGGCCCAATGCCATGTAATGGTATCTGCAGATGTTTTCCATCTGTTGTAGGGGATTCCATAAATAGTGTTCCAAGTATCAGGTTTCTCGGGAAGTAGCTTGTCGCGTAGGTCTTTTCAATTTGTGGCATTCAAACAGGTGACGGGTTACAGTTTCATAGGAGGGTGGGCACAAGGAGGGCACGCGGGGGCATGTTCAGGATTTATTCTCTTTAGATGCATGTTTAGCAGCATGTGACGTGTTCGGAGCCTGAAGATGGTGACTCGGTCTTTTCGTTTAAGTTGGTTGATGTCGTCATTTGTTTGTGGGCTAGCCATATGTAAATATATAAATCTCTTCCAGTCTTTCCCAAAGCACATCTGTTCATCCAGTCCTCTTTGTTGTTATGATTCGTTTCGCGGTCTGCACACGCTTTGAAATAGAACAAATTTACCGGAAACATAACGTCTGGTGCAAGGTACAAGGAACGTCCAGAATAAGGCATATGTTATGTCCGTCATTGTCCGTTCTTGGGTACATGTGGTTAAGAGGTAAACAACAACGAAGCCAGGATTGTTTTTAAACATAGTGTCGGCCTAGAAATTTCATTTTTACCGGGCATCGAATAAGAAACACAACTCTAAAATGTGGTGTATGAAACTTGACCCTAGATCTAGATCCGAAACGCCACATGCATTTTCTGTCTTTACTGATGGAGTCGTCATTTATTGTTGTTTTTCACCTTTGACTTCACTCAACTGTGGTTTCCTTTGTATTATTGACAACCAGTACTTTGACTTCACTCCACTGTGGTTTTCCTTTGTATTATTGACAACCAGTACTTTGACTTCACTCCTCTGTGGTTTCCTTTGTATTATTGACAACCAGTACTTTGACTTCACCCCACTGTGGTTTCCTTTGTATTACTGACAACCAGTACTTTTGACTTCACTCCACTGTGGTTTCCTTTGTATTATTGACAACCAGTACTTTGAATTCACTCCACCCAGTACTTTGACTTCACCCCACTGTGGTGTCCTTTGTATTATTGACAACCAGTACTCTGACTTCACCCCATTGTGGTTTCCTTTGTATTATTGACAACCAGTACTTTGACTTCACTCCACTGTGGTTTCCTTTGTATTATTGACAACCAGTACTTTGACTCCACTCCACTGTGGTTTCCTTTGTATTATTGACAACCAGTACTTTGACTTCACCACTGTGGTTTCCTTTGTATTATTGACAACCACTACTCTGACTTCACTCCACTGTGGTTTCCTTTGTATTATTGACAACCAGTACTTTGACTTCACCCCACTGTGGTTTCCTTTGTATTATTGACTACCAGTACTTTGACTTCACTCCACTGTGGTTTCCTTTGTATTATTGACAACCAGTACTTTGACTTCCCTCCACTGTGGTTTCCTTTGTATTATTGACAACCAGTACTTTGACTTCACCCCACTGTGGTTTCCTTTTATTATTGACAACCAGTACTTTGACTTCACCCCACTGTGGTTTCCTTTGTATTATTGACAACCAGTACTTTGACTTCACTCCACTGTGGTTTCCTTTGTATTATGGACAATCAGTACTCTGACTTCACTCCACTGTGGTTTCCTTTGTATTATTGACAACCACTACTTTGACTTCACCCCATTGTGGTTTCCTTGTATTATTGACAACCACTACTTTGACTTCACCCCATTGTGGTTTCCTTTGTATTATTGACAACCACTACTTTGACTTCACCCCATTGTGGTTTCCTTGTATTATTGACAACCACTACTTTGACTTCACCCCATTGTGGTTTCCTTTGTATTATTGACAACCAGTACTTTGACTTCACCCACTGTGGTTTCCTTTGTATTATTGACAACCACTACTCTGACTTCACTCCACTGTGGTTTCCTTTGTATTATTGACAACCACTACTTTGACTTCACCCCACTGTGGTTTCTTTATTATTGACAACCACTACTTTGACTTCACCCCATTGTGGTTTCCTTTGTATTATTGACAACCACTACTTTGACTTCACCCCATTGTGGTTTCCTTTGTATTATTGACAACCAGTACTTTGACTTCATCTCATTGTGGTTTCCTTTGTATTATTGACAACCAGTACTTTGACTTCACCCCATTGTGGTTTCCTTTGTATTATTGATAACCAGTACTTTGACTTCACTCAACTGTGGTTTCCTTTGTTTACTGACAACCAGTACTTTGACTTCACCCCATTGTGGTTTCCTTTGTATTACTGACAACCAGTACTTTGACTTCACTCCACCCAGTACTTTGACTTTTCCACTTGGTTTTATTGGACACCCAGTACTTTGACTTTCCACTGTGGTTTCCACCCAGTACTTTGACTTCATTCCACTATGGTTTCTTTGTATTACTGACAACCAGTACTTTTGAC
>JAXRKP010002801.1:0-2500 GCA_037039925.1 Doris montereyensis
GTTGACTTCGTCTTTGGTTTGCCACAGGGTAAGTTGACTTTACTCTTGCCACAGGGTAAGACTTTCTTTAGATTGATCTAAGGGGAGTTGAATTGAATTTAGATGAATCGATGGTAAGCTGGCGTGTATGTAGATTGAACCATGGGGAATTGATTTGAATTTAGATTGATCTAAGGTGGCATGAATTGTATTGGTAACGTGTACCTCAAAGTCAGTTAACTTGTGTTTAGTTCGTTTCGTGGAATATTAGTTCGTATTTAGTTTGCGTCAAGGTTAATTAGCGTGTGTCTGGCTTTTCCTACCGAACGCTGCACCTGGTTTACGTTATGATACATTGACCTGGCTGGTTCGCCCAAGTCGTGTCTACATAAATGCCCTTAGACTGACGAGATCATAACAAAAATGTGAACCTCCACTTTTATGATCTTGTAATGACATAGCGTAGCTGATAAAGCAGTCCACGAAACTACTATATACTACCAGAACATGTCGACTGCCCGCAATATGTCGCACATCCTTCCAACCACGACAGACCACCTCCCAGCATGACATCACAGAAGCATGAATTTACATATATTTCTCGATTGCAACAAGCACCTGATACGTGTTAAGACGAAATCCCCCTTTCACCGTGAATACATGACATGAACACTATTTTTTCGCTCTATCTTTAATATATACCAGTGCGAACTAACAGAGAGCAGAAGAAGAGAGCATGTTCGCCTGCTGAATTTGATTTGCCCCGCCCGCAATTGTCATTTTGCCCCCTCTTGCTGTTCTTGCACATCCTTTACCCCCCAACAACCACCCAGTGATATTCACCTAGTTTCCAATCCTTCCCGCATTTTTTTCTGTTTCCGTCTTTCTTTCTTTGTTTAATAAGTAAAAGAATTAAGACTTATGTAATTGTATTTATTGATGTTCTATTACCTATTATATAGCAACGTTTTGTGCGTGATGTGTTGGCCTATTTTTATTTTTTAATAACAAAAGATCCTTTGAGTAGGATGGCCCTGGATCTCTCGTGGGTTCGGGTAAGCAACCGTGGAGGCAAACACCACGGGGGTTTAAACGGTGTCCGGTTATGGTATTTGGTATTACTACATTAATGTGGAATATTTTGGCTGTCGCTGCGAGGGAGCAGGTTATACCATTGAGTTTTTCAATAAAAGTACAAGTTCACTGGGTTTGGGGTTGGAATTTGGTTATCGCGGAAGGGGCGGAAGAGAGCAGCCAATTAAGCGTAAGTGGGTTCGAGTAGACCCAGTACGAGAAGAGAGAAGAGGCACAAGCTTCCCATACGCACACGACTCAAGCCAGAAGCGCCAACATCCCCCCTACAGCACATCAGAGACCAGCACAAGAGCAAGAGAGAACACGCAACAAGCCAAACAGCCGAGCAGAGAGCGACGTCTATGACATGTCAGCCAGAGCCGAGCAGTGTAAGACACAGTAACACGCAAGAGGCGGCAGAGAAGCTAAGTAGCGGCGAGACAGAGCAGATAGAAGAAGAGCGAAGAGAACAACAAGAGCACACAGTAAAGAGACCACAGAGGCTTTACTAGAGGAGCAGAGATAAGAGGAAGCCAGCAACAGAGCAAGAAGAGGTAGACAGCGCGAGACGTAAGCAGAGTAAGCCAGGAAGGAAGAGTAGAGTAGGTGTAGAGAGAGATCGCAGCAAGAGCTGGAGAGACTACAGAACCACCAAGCGCGCCAGGCAGAGCAGAGAAAGCGAGTTAGAAGAGAGAGAAGTTAAGAGGAGAACGAGCAAGAGAGCAGAGAGAAGAGCAAGACTCACGAGAGCTAGAGAAGCAGCAGACGTTGTAGAGGAGGGCTGTGGAGTTCGGCAGCCAGTCCGAGAGCAGAGAGACGAGAGAAGAGAGGAGCCAGGAAGCATAGCAGAGAGTAGCAGAGAGTACGAGCATAAGACAAGATAGGCCCCGGTCGTTCGTGGAGAGAGCAAGAAAGAGGGGAGCCAACAAAAAAGAGACCGAGCACAGAAGCAGCCCGGGAAAAGCCGTTAGCCGAGCCAGAGAGAAGAGCGAACCAGCAGTAAGATGACAAGACGAGAGCGCCCCGCACCGCGACCGAAGGCCTCAGAGACGCAGACACAGAGCGGAGAGCACAGCAGAACCGGAAGCAACCCAGTCAACGAGAGTACGAGAGCAAAGAAGAAGAGACCCGTACGTAAGAGAGAGCAGAAGAGAGCAGAATGAAGAGACGAGAAAGAAGAAGGAGAGAGACGAACAGAAGTAGAGAACGACGCGGGAAGATGAAGAAGAAGAAGACAGGAAAAGACGAAGAAGAGACGAAGAAGCAGAGAGAGAGAGAGAAGACAAGAAGAGAGTAAGAAGAGAAGAGTACAGAAGAAGAGAGATGAAGAAGATGAGAAGAGAGAAGCAAGTACCAAGAAGAAAGAGAGAAGAGTAAGCAGGAGCAGAGAAGCAAAGAGTCGAGAGAGAATAGAGAGAGAGAAGAGAGCAAGAAGAGGAGAAGAAGA
>JAXRKP010002801.1:7500-25000 GCA_037039925.1 Doris montereyensis
TATCTAAATAGATCTCTAAAAAATATCAAATTGTAATATAGAAAATCTCATTGAAAGTTTGTTTTTTCTGCTATAAACCTATACTTTGAATCGCATACAATATTGAAAGACTTTTAACTACAACTCGTCAACCCATTTCAACTGCATTTCAAAACTCCTTTTATGCTTCATATATGGTATCACTGTAAAAGGAATGAACATTTCCATCCAATAATTCAATATTGAAAGTAATGAACTGTTTCATCCCATAATTCAACATTGAAAGTAATAACTGTTTCATCCCATAATTCAATATTGAAAGTAATGAACCGTTTCATTCCATAATTCAACATTGAAAGTAATGAACTATTTCATCCCATTATTCAATATTGAAAGTAATAACCGTTTCATCCCATAATTCAATATTGAAAGTAATGAACTGTTTCATCCCATAATTCAACATTGAAAGTAATGAACTGTTTCATCCCATAATTCAATATTGAAAATAATGAACTGTTTCATCCATAATTCAATATTGAAAGTAATGAACTATTTCGTCCCATCAATCAATATTGAAGGGAATGAACTGTTTCATAGCATAATTCAATATTGAAAGTAGTGAACTGTTTCATCCTATAATTCAAAATTAAAAGGAATGAACTGTTCCATCCCATAATTCAATATTGAAAGTAATGAACTGTTTCATCAATAATTCAATATGGAAAGCAATATGAACAGTTGCATCCAATAAATCAAAGTTGAAAGCAATGAACATTTGCATCAACAAATCAATATTGAAAGGAATGAACTGTTTCATCCTATATTCAATATTGAATGGAATGAACTGTTTCATCCCATAATTCAATATGGAATGGAATGAACATTTGCATCCAATAATTCCAATATTGAAAGGAATGAATAATTCCATCCAATAATTCAATTTTGAAAGGAATGAACTGGTCCGTGCAATAATTTAATATTGAAAGGAATGAACTGTTCCATCCAATAATTTAATATTAAAAGGAATGAACTGTTCCATCCAATAATACAAAATTGAAAGGAATAAACTGTTCCATCCAATAATTCAAAATTGAAAGGAATGAACTGTTCCATCCAATAATTCAAGATTAAAAGGAATGAACTGTTCCATCCCATAATTCAAAATTAAAAGGAATGAACCGTTTCATCCAGTAATTCTAAATTAAAGGGAATGAACTGTTCCATCCAATAATTCATTTAAATTTAAAAAATCAGCACTCGCTCCTCTCCCTTACAAGGTAAGTATACTACGTTCACAGCACTTTTCTTTTGAATAGCCGTCAAATCTATGACCGTCGGTTGGAAGCAATGGCGAAATTGATGCTCCTACAATTTTCACTGCTATAACTTCAACAAAACAAACAACGAAGAAAAAATTGGACGACTTGTCATGACGTTACTGTGTGGCTTTAATCCAAGTTGAAACCAGGGAGAAAGAAGTGGTGGGAATGGGGTGTGAAGTTACTGTAACAGACTTGAAACCAAGGAGAAAGAAGTGGTGGGAATAGAGTGTGTAGTTACTGTAACAGACTTGAAAACAGGGAGAAAGAAGTGGTGGAATAGAGTGTGTAGTTACTGTAACAGACTTGAAACCAGGGAGAAAGAAGTGGTGGGAATAGAGTGTGTAGTTACTGTAACAGACTTGAAACCAGGGAGAAAGAAGTGGTGGGAATAGAGTGTGTAGTTACTGTAACAGACTTGAAAACAGGGGAGAAAGAAGTGGTGGGAATAGAGTGTGTAGTTACTGTAACAGACTTGAAACCAGGGAGAAAGAAGTGGTGGGAATAGAGTGTGTAGTTACTGTAACAGACTTGAAGCCAGGAGAAAGAAGTGGTGGGAATAGAGTGTGTAGTTACTGTAACAGACTTGAAAACAGGGAGAAAGAAGTGGTGGGAATAGAGTGTGTAGTTACTGTAACAGACTTGAAACCAGGGAGAAAGAAGTGGTGGGAATAGAGTGTGTAGTTACTGTAACATACTTGAAACCAGGAGAAAGAAAGAATGGTGTAGGAACTTGAAACCAGGGAGAAAGGGTGTGAAGTTACTGTAACAGACTTGAAAACAGGGAGAAAGAACTAGTTGGAATGGGGTGTGAAGTTACTGTAACAGACTTGAAAACAGGAGAAAGAACTGGTTGGAATGGGGTGTGAAGTTACTGTAACAGACTTGAAAACAGGAGAAAGAACTAGTTGGAATGGGGTGTGAAGTTACTGTAACAGACTTGAAACAGGGAGAAAGAACTGGTTGGAATGGGGTGTGAAGTTACTGTAACAGACTTGAAAATAAGGAGAAAGAACTAGTTGGAATGGGGTGTGAAGTTACTGTAACAGACTTGAAAACAGGGAGAAAGAAGTGGTTGGAATGGGGTGTGAAGTTACTGTAACAGACTTGAAAACAGGGAGAAAGAAATGGTTGGAATGGGGTGTGAAGTTACTGTAACAGACTTGAAAACAGGGAGAAAGAAATGGTGGAATGGGGTGTGAAGTTACTGTAACAGACTTGAAAACAGGGAGAAAGAACTGGTGGGAATAGAGTGTGAAGTTACTGTAACAGACTTGAAAACAAGGAGAAAGAACTGGTGGGAATAGTGTGGAAGTTACTGTAACAGACTTGAAAACAAGGAGAAAGAACTGGTGGGAATAGTGTGAAGTTACTGTAACATACTTGAAAACAGGAGAAAGAACTGGTGGGAATAGAGTGTGTAGTTACTGTAACAGATTTTAAAACAGAGAGAAAAAACTGGTGGGAAAAGGGTGTGGGCGTAGTGCAACGTTAGTTATGAGGGTGACGTGTAAAATAATAGTGGTTATACTTAAATTGTTTGTTTTAACTCCTTCCTACCTGAAGGTCGTGAAAACCTTGTATCCGCATGATGATGGTTGTCCCGTTTTTAAATCGGCCATGACAAACACTAGGTGTAAGATAAAGACATGGTGTAGATATGAACACAACTTAATTCAGAGAGTCAGGCGCCAGTACAGTCAGGATAGAAACCACCATCCCTTAGTACACAGTTAATGTGCTGACCTTAAAAAACAAAGATCTGAAATAGTCCAATTGCATTTAGGTCCCACTATTTGGTTGTAAATCCAAACACTGTCACAGGGGTATGAAAATATAATTGGGTGATGCATTCCAACAAGAGTGTAATATTTATTTGTGACAGTTGTTCGTGCAAGGAGGCCAACGTCAAGCCACTGGCCATTCCTGTCATTTAAATTGCTGGGTGCTGTGTCATGTAAATGAGAGAATAACATTTGGCTGGCATTTGGATTTAATCCGAGACAATCAAAACATGATAACAGCCCAACGGTTAAACATCTGAATACAAAGGCAACACTAATTGTTAATGAGAAAATAAAATTATATTAATACAATTTATAAATGATACAAATCAATTGTTATTCAATAAGGGAAGGCAAAAACGATAACATAGGAGACGATGTTACCCCTGGATGTGAATGACCGAATCAATGCAAGCACAAGCACAAACCTTAACATGAATCAAGATAAATATAAGCCATAAATATAAACATATACCAAGATAAATATAAGACATAAACTTAAACATATACCAAGGTAAATATAAGACATAAACTTAAACATATACCAAGGTAAATATAAGACATAAACTTAAACATATACCAAGGTAAATATAAGACATAAACTTAAACATGTACCAAGGTAAATATAAGACATAAACTTAAACATATACCAAGGTAAATATAAGACATAAACTTAAACATATAACAAGGTAAATATAAGACATAAACTTAAACATATACCAAGGTAAATATAAGACATAAACCTAAACATATACCAAGGTAAATATGAGCATAAACTTAAACATATACCAAGGTAAATATAAGACATAAACTTAAACATATACCAAGGTAAATATAAGACATAAATTTAAACATATACCAAGGTAAATATAAGACATAAACTTAAACATATACCAAGGTAAATATAAGACATAAACTTAAACATATACCAAGGTAAATATAAGACATAAACTTAAACATATACCAAGGTAAATATAAGACATAAACTTAAACATATACCAAGGTAAATATAAGACATAAACTTAAACATATACCAAGGTAAATATAAGACATAAACTTAAACATATACCAAGGTAAATATAAGACATAAACTTAAACATATACTAAGGTAAATATAAGACATAAACTTAAACATATACCAAGGTAAATATAAGACATAAACTTAAACATATACCAAGGTAAATATAAGACATAAACTTAAACATATACCAAGGTAAATATAAGACATAAACTTAAACATATACCAAGGTAAATATAAGACATAAACTTAAACATATACCAAGGTAAATATAAGACATAAACTTCTAAACATATACCAAGGTAAACATAAGACATAAACTTAAAACATATACCAAGGTAAATATAAGACATAAACCTAGCCACAAACCATGGCATTCTACAATAGATAAACCTTGACATAAAGTAAGACATACTACAAGATATATACCTAGACATAAAGTAAGACATACTACAAGATATATACCTAGACATAAAGTAAGACATACTACAAGATATATACCTAGACATAAGTAAGACATACTACAAGATATATACCTCGACATAAGTAAGACTATACTAGTAGATATATACCTAGACATAAAGTAAGAGATACTAGTAGATATATACCTCAAACATAAAGTAAGAAATACTAGTAGATATAAACCTAGACATAAAGTAAGACATACTACTAGATATATACCTAGACATAAAGTAAGACATACTACAAGATATATACCTAGACATAAAATAGGACATACTACAAGATATATACCTAGACATAAAGTAAGACATACTACAAGATATATACCTAGACATAAAATAAGACATACGGCAAGATATATACCTAAACAGAAAGTAAGACATATACAATATATATATATATATATATATATATATATATATATATATATATATATATATATATATATATATATATATATATATACTAGACAGAGAAAGAAATATCACAAGATATATACCTAGACATAAAGTAAGACATACTAGTAGATATATACCTAGACATAAAATAAGACATACGGCAAGATATATACCTAAACATAAAGTAAGACATACGGCAAGATATATACCTAGACATAAAGTAAGACATACTACAATATATATATATATATATATATATATATATATATATATATATATATATATATATATATATATATATATATATATATATATAGACAGAGAAAGAAATACTACAAGATATATACCTAGACATAAAGTAAGACATACTACAATATATATATATATATATATATATATATATATATATATATATATATATATATATATATAATATATATATATACCTAGACAGAGAAAGAAATACCACAAGATATATACCTAGACATAAAGTAAGACATACTACAAGATAAATACCTAGACATAATGTAAGACTTACGGCAAGTATATATACCTAGACATAATGTAAAACATAATGACAGGATATATACATAGACATAGAGAAAGAAATACCACAAGATATATACCTAGACATAAACTAAGACATACTACAAGACCTAATTGTAGATATGAAGCAAGATACGTTCTTCCTTTCTTTATCAGTTCCCATTCTACCTTCAATTAATAGGGCAAGACATACTACAAGACATAAATTTAGACATTAATCAAGACATATTTAATACAAGACATAAACCTAGACATAAAGCAATATATATTAAAAGATATAAACCTAGATAAAAAACCGAAACAAAGCCGAGATAAAACAAAACCCCAGACCAAGACATAAACTTTGACAAAAACAAGACAAAGCGCAAGACTTAAACAAGCGTGAGTGTTGATTCATAATCACTTCAAATAATATTTGCAAAAACAAAAAATGACTCCTGCACATCTGGTATGTTTACTTTCATCTACCCATTTTAAGGGAGATAACAAATCTTTAAGGTGGAGAATGAATCTGTCCAATTACGTGTGGATGAATAAAGAAGACACACACGCTGTCGACTTTGATGTCTTGAAATTTCATGATTTATTCCAGTAGGTATTTTTTTCAAAATCCAGATTTAATATCATGAGGATAAACCCTCGATAGTAGCCGACTCATACATTGTCTGTAGTTCTACTGGTTTGGTCAGATCGACGAGTTGTAATTTCTCTAGCTTACATGGGCAAGGAATCTACAAGCCCTAGTTCATTACATGAATGAAAATATGCTCAGCTCCGATTCATATCAACGATACATCTCAAGTTGTATCAGCTAGTTGTTTTGTTGTTTCTGCTTATCTTTAACTCATGTTTCTAGAAGGAAGAATTTGATTTCTAATGTCAGTCAACAAAATGCACCTTGATACAACGGATACCTGAACATTGCCAGATTGATGCAAATGAGCGTGCAAATGAACCCGCAAAAACATAAATGCCTGAGCATGCCCCATGAGTCTCTACCATTGACCATTGAGGCAGAGAAGACAATCACCAAGGCAACTGTCTGCAATCAGTTGGGAGCAAATCACAGCAGCTATAACCCCAAAGACCCAATTCACAAACTTGACAGAAAGTCTCTGGTCACACTAGTTAGACTCGAGACTGGGCACAAACGTCTCCATCATATATGTATCGCTATCTGAAAGTTGGGCAATCAGAAAGGTGTGAGTGGGGGGAGAGCCCCAACCAGAACACTGAACATATTCTCCAGCAATGTCCGCTCCACACATCAGAGAGAACAGCGATATGGCTGGGCGAGGTACACGTAGAAGAACAACTCTAATGCCCTATGGAGAGTCTGCAAAAGACGATGCACTTCATGGATACAATCCACATCCTGATTTGACCCACTGACAGAGAGATCGAAGAAGGAGAAGAAGAAGAATATTTCTAATCATGTAATTCTGCTGTTATTATCATTATTTTTATGTTTCATAAATGCAACAACTATTCGCATCTTTATTAAAATTGTACTCCTTTTTCTGTCTAAAACAACATTTGTTTTTTTCATAAAGACATAATGAATTATATTTCAGATTCACTTTTCTTTTTCCCATTGTGTTTTTCATTAAGATATCTCATTGTGTCAGCCATGTGTTGACCTTTTGTTTCTGGAAGTAGAAAGATAAGAATGCAAGTCCAGGAGAGTGAGAGCCGTCATGACTGTGAGCACAACGTAATTAGAGTCTCCGTGCTCAGGGATGAGAAAAGGGGCAACCATCCCTCAACTCTTGCCAGACAACTAGAATGACTGTAACTCAGAGAGCGTAGAGCTGTAGGGTAGAGTTCTACTGTATTGAGAACGATAGTGGTCCAGCCTCCATCACAGCAAGTTATTAATAGCAAGGATAACAGCATTACTGCAAGGTCTTTATTAACATACACGTCTAACAACCGTACACAGATTAGACCCACGTAGCAAACGGCGCATAGGATGAAGAAAATAATGGACGCCCATCGCCTACCGACTGTGTTAGACAAAATAGGACAAATGGATAGGACAAAGTTGTGATGAAAGAAAATATCATGAGATTGGTGTAAATGTCCCCCGAAATGTTTTTGATGCCATAGAATACAGTAGAGTACATCAATAACAGCACTGCCCAAATGAAATTGTGATTGTAAAGGTTCTGAACAAGTACCCATGGAGATATAAATCCAATATGGTAGATTATTTTCTTTGTTCGTTGTTTGTGTTCACGGTGAGCAATAGTACTAATCATGTCAATACTAGGAACCAAAGTCTTGTTGACTTTTGCAATTTTAATGCCCACACGATGCGCTTTGGGAATCTTTTCTTTTATCGTTAACCAATGCAGGCTTTCAGGCACCCACAACACAGGGGAAAAACCAGAGAAATGAGAAAATAGCCGACGCCAAATGGAGATTTCTCCAGTCTCTAAGATAAAATGCGGCTATAGCAAATGAAAGGTAACCGGTATTGGTTATGGGAAGAGCGGCGAAAAATCCTCGCCACTTACTGATCATAAACTCAAGGGATAAACATAGCCAGTCACATAGACAGACGCAGTGGTGACTCCAAGCATGAACCGCATCGCTGCATACATGGGCCACTCATGAGAAAACATGGCGATGACATTTAAAATGCAATTAATCAACAACGTGCCGTAATGACTGGCTTTTCTACCCAGGTAATGACTAACGTGCCCGGCTATCAGAGCGCCAGTGATATGCCCAGCCATGTGCAAAGAGATTATCATTGACACAATCCAGTTTCTGTCACACACGAGACTCCATTGTGTCACGATGGTCGAGTGGTTACTGAAGACAACGCGTCCTGGCAGCGCGTAAAGACGTCACAGGGCGAGCTCTCCTGATTGGTGATGTTAGGTTGAGTCACATCGCTATAAGAGACATCAATGACGTGTTGGAAGGGGACATCTCATCTCGACACGTCCAGCCAGGGTTGAAATTACCAAAAGCCATGAACATAGCACCCCAGGCCCCGACCATGGAGGAGCAATAGGTCAGAAAGATCATCATCAGCTGGAAAGGCCCACACCCCCAAGACTCTCGAGCAAACTTTCAACTGTTACTGGAAGAGGAAATAAATGTTAGAGTTGTGAGTTAGATCATGAAAGTAGCCACTCTAGAGAAGTTCCTACATTTTCGCATTCATTCATTCCTTGGGACTGTTTAAATTTAGATGAGATTGCTTTAGAGGTGCCCAGATTTTGTTCAAGCAATTGCATCAAATTATGCTCCAAGTATTTCTCTGAATCTGATTTGCATGATTAAAAGAACTTATGTTTAATTTTAGACTTATTTTTCCGATTCTAAAGATTTTGATTTGATTTGATTTACCCATATCCACAACTAACGTGATCTCTATTTTTTTTTCTCTGTAAACAGCCAAGGAATCTTTAGCGTGCACAGAGTGTTGTGATCTGCACACAGGACCTCTTTTTATCGTCCGTCTACGATAGTGCTAGTATCGACCCACGTACCTGGACCAGAAAGGGGGAGATTTTGCAAAAAAGATCGAGATAAGTTTTCGACCTTTGGCGGGGCTCGAACCCACACCTTTTTTGTTAAGTGGCCAACACCTTACCTCTGGACTCCCGAGTACTCCTATTCTAAGGAAGCCGATAATTACGTTTGACATGTTTCATAGTTCAAGTGGTAATATTGAGTGTTCCAAGTATTGGTAATGTTAGCGTTCAAGTGGTAATGTTAGCGTTCAAGTGGTAATGTTAGCGTCCAAGTGGTAATATTATTATTAGCGTTCAAGTGGTAATATTAGTGTTCAAGTGGTAATGTTAGCGTTCAAATGGTAATATTAGCGTTGAAGTGGTTATGTTATGTTCAAGTGGTAATATTAGCGTTCAAGTGGTAATATTAGCGTTCAAGTGGTAATGTTAGCGTTCAAGTGGTAATGTTAGCGTTCAAGTGGTAATATTAGCGTCCAAGTGGTAATATTAGCGTTCAAGTGGTAATATAAGCGTTCAAGTGGTAATGTTAGCCTTCAAGTGGTAATGTTAGCGTTCAAATGGTAATATATTGCTCGGAAGTCCCCATCATTCTAGCAATCGATACATTTATGATAATAGAAATTTTAGCAGAAGTCCAATAATTCGCTTTCACATGAAATGTTATTACTCTGAAATCCACACCGCAGATGGTAAAAATAATAGTCAGTAGTTGATGGCTTAATTTCATTACTATTATTGTTATTACTATTATTTCCTTTATTATTATTTTCATAACATGTCAGAATTATGTCGATCGTTTGACCTTTAAATACCCCATAAATCTGAATACATTTATTGTTGTTCAAAAAAGATTGAACCTAAAATAATCAATCTAGACAATGCATTAATTCATCATACAAGTATTCTAAAATTATAGAGCTCCTTATCAATGGCATTTTAAAAGCATTTATACTTTTTGAATGTTTCGATTTGAACTGTAACTTAAAAATCTATCTTGCCGAGTAAAAATTTACATGACAATAGCTGAACAAAATTATTTATGATCTCCATTGTCTAAACCATGAGCAATCTTATACAATTGGATAAGGTCCCCGCACTTTTTAGAGACACATTGCCCTGTTATAATTCTCTTCATAACATTGTCGCTCGTCTTTGTACTTTCCGTAAAAGAACAGATTGCCGTTTTAAATAAAGGGCTCTATGTAAAATGTCCGTATTCAGTATAGGTCTAACAACAGTTTTATACAGTGTAAGAAATATGTTTACACCCATATAGGAACAACTTCTATAAATAATTCCAATCATTCCATTTGCCTTATTCATGAATATGTTCATCAAAATTCAGATTCTTATCAAAGATTACACAAAGATGCTTCTTCTGACTTTACAAAATCCAAGTCACTGGACCTGTTGAAGGTCATAAAATATGAAATGATAGGATTTGTTTTACCAGCATACATGACTTTACATTTGAAAATATTGAAATCCAATTCGCAATTTTTCAGACCATCTAAACAAGGAGTATACATAATTCTGCAAAACCATGACGGTTTTTCTATCATCAGCAAATGTTTCACAAGTATAATTTATTGTACTAGGAAAATCATTTTATATAGCATAAATAAAGAGAGTCCCTATCACACTACCCTGAAGAACACAACTTTTAACGGATCTCAAGTCAGAACCTTGATTTTTAACTATAACTGTCTGACTGCGATTTGATAGAAAGATTTAATTCAACATAATATATCACCAACTATACCCGTAAATCTGAAGCTTTACAAAGAGTCTTTCATGGGATACTCAATCAAAAGCCTTCCAAAATCGAAATATATAAAATCAATAGCATTTTTATCATCAATATGTTTAGTGAAATCTTCCATAACCTCCCATAGTTGGCTTTTACCCAATCGTTTACTGCGAAAGCCGTGTAGACTTTCTGACAACGTATTGTAAGGTTGAAGACAATTCATTTTGAAATCCTTTAACATAAATTGAAGTATTTTTACATGTGATACATGTCAGACTAATTGATGATAATTTTCCATGTTGCATCTATTCCCGTTTTAAATGTGGCTGTATCCTTAGCTTAATGTCATTAACGACCTCTTTCAATAAATGTGGATGCAGACAGTCAGGCCCCGTACTTTTAGTAACGTCCAGATAACTAATCTGCTTAATACTTCATTCTCTGAAATAACTACTATAAATAATAATAATAATATTATTATTATTGTTGTTATTATTATTATTATTATCATCATCATCATCATCATTATTATTATTATTATTGTTATTATTTTTATTATTATTATTATTATTATTATTATTATTATTATTATTATTTTTATTATTATTATTATTATTATTATTATTATTATTATCATATTATTATTATTATTATTATTGTTATTAAACATATCTATTATTTTTGTTTCATGAAAATATGGCATTTTACCAATGGGATATCTGGATTTACTGACCTTTCCCTTGGAATTTAATGTCAGACGCGAGTATGGGGGTACAATGTGTAGTATCGATGACGGTATGTTTTGTGATGACTAAACCAAGATCATTTTTAGCATCGACCAAATGTGCCAGCTTTCTTGGCCAAATAATCATGGAAGAAATAGATATTACAATCTCGAGCATAGACTTAAGACTCATGTCTGGTTAACTATCCATCGGTCAAAATAGATCTAGATCTGAAATCAACCTAAAATTCTAGAGCTAGATCTAGAATTCAGATGCATATTATTTACCTAATTCAGATATAAATCTTACAAATCCAGGTCTAGATTCTTCATCTAGATTTAGATATTTCTAGCTGCCCAGGCTTGCCTAGCTCTTGAAGGAAAATGGTCAAGAAAGTTCGATAACAAAAATATCTAAGTTTCATCACGGAAAAGACTTGTCCTACTCAACAGCATACGCAGAAAAATACATAATGATGATATGCAACATTGATGAGCATGATACATATCTCAGTATAGATATCAAAATGTTTTTAAAATTACAATTTCTATTACAATTAAGTGTCATACGTTCTACCAAACGTTCAGTCTTGAACCTTTCTTTCCTATACTGGTGTACTGGTTTGTGCTCAGTATTACACAGACGAGGTGGATAGTAACAGTTGTTGAACGCTTTTTCATTAATGTTTGTGTTGTTCCAGGCATTTCTTGCCTCCTGACCATCTTAAGATTCGGCTAGGTTTTATAAAGTTCAAGAATTTCCTCCAAATATTAGTTTACTCCAAAAAGTTCTTCTTATATGTTAAAAGCACAAGAACAAAAACAGATTTTTATGTCTCTGTTCTTGTCTTTTAGGATGAGACGTTTTTCAAATCGAGCAATTAGTAGAATATGTAGACACCATGAAGTCTTACCTTTGGAAGTCATGTTGACCAGTTTGATGAAAATTTCAGTTGTAATCAGGATATGAGAAAAAACATCAGAAACTCAACCTGAAATATACCAATAATGTAATATGTACTACTCTTCCAAACTGAAACAAGAATCTCAAAGTTAGGAAACAAATTACCGATGTCGGATGTCTGTGTTTTCAACTGATTTCAAGCAACAAAGTACAAATTGCAACAAGTTTTACCTTTGCAACAAATGCTTCAACGTCCATTCAACAAGGCCGGTCTGTTATTACCTCGATCTAGAGAAACAATTTAACTGGGCAGTTTGGTCTTTAGTTTTTATCATCTGCTTCGAATCATCTGTAACGAGACGTTAATGGTACCGGCAGCTTTATGATGTCGTTTACAAACATTCGTGTGGTTCACATGTATGCACTGTCTGAGCATATTTTATCCCTCGCAACTTTTTAACTCGCATGGTGTTTTTGCTTGCTCTTTCTTATCACAACTAGACAAATGCCTTCATTAGCTCGCGGGGACGCTGTACATTCACTATAAAACCATCGTCAAAGCTTTAAAATTATTATTATCCATTTGACACTGTTATTCTATTGCCAAAGTCTGAACCGGCGATTTTATAAACAGGTTGACGGCCAGCATCCATTTTGATGGAGATAAGCTCTATCAAGGACTATCAGATGAAACAAAGACTATAAGGGAAATTCTTAAATTAGTTTGTTATACGTTTCGATGTACATAGAATATCAGTGTACACGACATCTCAGTTTCTCTTTAAATGAAATAATTTAGTTTGTTGGACAACCGTAAAACTTGAAGCCATTAACACTGGGTCAAAGGTCAGACTGCGTGCGGTAATGGGGAATACCCGTACATTTCAGGAACGCTATCTTTGTGCTCTAGGTCATAGTTAGCTCGGTTGGTAGCACGCTTTCTTTTGATGGCGAGATGATGGTGCCGACGCCAGGATTTGTTTCTGTCTATTCCTCGTATTTGTCTCGTCTTTGTTCCTATGAGGCTTGCACGTTATCTTGTGTCATTACCTTTCACTTCCGACATGCCCCTTTGCCTTACTGTCTTTGTGCTCAGTATTTTTCAATTTCGTTTATGCATAAGGGTGGTGTGAGTCACAGCTGCCTCCCATTGCAACTTATTGTCTATTGCTGGCATGTTATTATTGGGTTTTTGTGATCTTCTATTTGAGATCTGGTTCTTTGGCCGTACTGAAGGATTTCCTGAAACACGCCTGAAAGATTTAAGATACTCAGAGGAGCCACACAGACTGTAAGGGTACACAGGTAAATGGTCAAATCCTCTTGTTTCACAATATCATCCTAAAACCGATGTAGCTTCGATAAGTATTAAAATCTCAGGTGTGTTTCAATAAACACAACATCTCCATGAAAGGGACATTTTGTAACTATCACAATTATATTCTCAGGATAACAAAGTCCATGCAATACGTCATGTAAATAAAATCTGTCAATACACATAATGTACAAAAAGTAACAAATGCCATGATCAGAATCGAGCGTAAGGGGTAGACGAGTCCTTGATTCTTCTACGCATGCGGCGTAGTCGTCAGAGGGCCAGAAAGATATGCCCCAACTGGGAATTGAACTCGGCTCCTGTGTAGTAGACGGACGCTCTACCGACTGGAGCTACTCCAACTCTTTATAATGCCCTTAGCTTGTCTCCCAAGGACATATTTGTAGTCAACAGTCGACATTATCTTATTGGACAAGCTTGCTGAATACAAAAATATTCAGATCAAGCTGTCAAACATGCATGATCCCACATTCATAAATTGATTGTTATTTCAACAATAACAATAATAATAATAACAATGCATTATATGTAGCGACTAAAGATCCACTTAGAAAGTGCTCAATGCTCTTTACAATTACGTAACTCTCTTAACACACATTAGTTCTAACTAAACGAACGCTTTCATTCGTAACAACTCCCAGTCATCATAAATCTCATAAATAATTTTGAAATACGCACAAAAATGAAAAAGTAAAACGCAATGTAACGAGGCACTGTGAGAAACATAATGTATAAATCTACATATCAATTAAGAAAGAAGATCTAAAAACTCAATGTTATAAAATGCACTAGGAAAAAAAACCTCAATCTTAAGACAATGTTTTACGAAGTACTTGCTTTAGAATCACACTTATGATTGTTCCACGGTCTTGGTGCGATAGTCTGAAACGTTTTAATAGAAAGATTCAAGAAAGTATTGATTTTTAAACAAAATGGCATGACATGATCTTAGATTTCGACTTGGATTTTAAATTTCAATAATTATATTTTAATACACCCGTGCCAACTTTTGGAGGCATTTGAAAGCATAACGTATACTCAATTAATTATGCACTTAACAGGGAGCCAGTGAAAGTTATGTAAAACTGGCTTATATTATGATCACGAGTTCTTGTTAGTGTGACCAACCGAACTGTTTTAAGTTGTATTTTCTAAAGTCTGACCATTGCGTATTTTGAGACAGTTTGCAGTAGATACATCGTAATGATGAAATCTACTTAAGATGAACGAAGAACCTAGTAATGTTGGTGTTTCACTATTTAAAACCGATCTAATTTTGGAAACGAAGTGGCTATTCGTACTTACTGATGGCTAAGGCGTTGGGCATATTCGTACTTACTGACGTCTAGGGCGCTAGGCATATGCATGTTTTCATAGAGGTCTAGAGCGCTGAGCATATTCGTACTTACTGATGTCTGGAGCGTTGGGCATATTCGTACTTACTGACGTCTAGAGCTGAGCATATTCGTACTTACTGACGTCTAGAGCGCTGGGCATATTCGTACTTACTGACGTCTAAAGAAGCTAGAAGCATATACTTGCTGAGTCTACAAACTGGGCATATTCGTACTTACTGACGTCTAGGAACACTGGGCATATTGGTACTCACTGACGTCTAAAGCGTTAGGCATATGAATACTTACTGACGTCTAAAAGCGCTGGGCATATTCGTACTTATGACGTCTAAAGCGCTAGGCATATCATATGCACCAGACGTCTGAAAGCGCTAGGTATTTTTATACTTACTGACGTCTAAAGCGCTAGGCAAATGCATACTTACTGAGGTCTAGAGCGCTGGGCATATACTGTACAGTAGCGTCTAGAGGCGTTGGGCATATTCGTACGCTGACGTCTAGAGCGTTGGGCATATTCAGCGCTTTGACGTCTAGGACACTGGGCATATTCGTACTTACTGACGTCTAGAGCACTGGGCATATTCGTCTTACTGACGTCTAAGCGTTGAGCGCATTTGTACACTGACGTATGGACGTTGGACATGTTCGATAACTTACTGATGTCTGGGCGCTGGGCATATTCTTACTGACGTCTAGAGCGTTGGGCATATTTGCACTTACTGACGTCTGAAGCGTTGGACATATTCGTACTTGCGGCGTCTGGAGGCGCTGGACATATTCGTACTTACTGACGTCTAGACCGTTGGGCACATTTTGTACTTACTGACGTCTGGGCGTTGGGCATATTCGTGCTTACTGACGTCTAGAGCGTTGGACATATTCGTACTTACTGACGTCTAGGCGCTGGGCCTATTCGTACTTAGGACGGCTAGAGCACTGGGCATGATTCGTACTTACTGACGTCTACGGCGCTGGACATATTCGTACTTACTGCCTCTAGAGCACTAAGGCGTATTCGTGTAAACTGACGTATAGAGTGTTGGGCATATTCGTACTTAGTGACGGCTAGAGCGCTGGGCATATTTGTACTTACTGACGGCTGAAGGCACTGGACATTCGACACTTATTTATGTCTGGGGCACTGGAGCATATTCGTCTTCAGTTATGTCACAAACCACTGGACATATTCGTACTTACTTACGTCTAAAGCACTGGACATATTCGTACTACCCACTTTACGTCTAAAGCACTGGACATATTCGTACTTACTTACGTCTAAAGCGCTGGACATATTCGTGGTATGTCTAAACCACTGGACATATTCGTACTTACTTACGTCTGAAGCACTGGACATATTCGTACTTACTTACGTCTAAAGCACTGGACATATTCGTACTTACGTCTAAAGCACTGGATATATTCATGCTTACTTACGTCTAAAGCACTGGACATATTCGTACTTACACGTCTAAAGCACTGGACATATTCATTACTTACTTACGTCTAAAGCACTGGACATATTCGTACTTACTTACGTCTAAAGCACTGGACATATTCGTACTTACTTACGTCTAAAAGCACTGGACATATTCGTACTTACTTACGTCTAAAGCACTGGACATATTCGTACTTACTTACGTCTAAACACTGGACATATTCGTACTTACTTACGTCTAAAGCACTGGACATATTCACGTGCTTACTTACGTCTAAAGCACTGGATATATTCGTACTTACTGACGTCTAGAACATTGGACATATTCGTACTTACTGACGTCTAGAACATTGGACATATTCGTACTTACTGACGTCTAGAACATTGGACATATTCGTACTTACTGACGTCTAGAACATTGGACATATTCGTACTTACTTACGTTTAAAGCACTGACATATTCGTACTTACTTACGTCTATAGCACTGGATATATTCGTACTTACTGACGTCTAGAACATTGGATATATTCGTACTTACTTACGTCTATAGCCCTGGATATATTCGTACTTACTTTTACGTCTAGAACACTGGATATATTCGTATTTAGTTACGTCTAAAGCACTGGACATATTCGTACTTAGTTATGCCTAGAGCACTGACGTCTTAGCGTCTAAAGCACTGGACATATTCGTACTTACTAACATCTAAAGCACTGGACATATTCGTACTTAGTTACGTCTAAAGCACTGGACATATTCGTACTTTCTGACGTCTAGAACATTGGACATGTTCGCACTTACTTACGTTTAGAGCACTGGACATATTCGTACTTACTACGTCTATAGCACTGGACATATTCGTACTTACTGATATCTAGATCGCTGGACATATCCATACTATGCCATCTGCCCTGGACATATTCGTACTTTGACGGCTATAGCCCTGGACATATTCGTACTTAGACATCTAGATCGCTCTAGTACTTAGCACTGGACAT
>JAXRKP010002802.1:0-35005 GCA_037039925.1 Doris montereyensis
ATAGTGATGTCTGATATCAAAGTCTAGGTATAGTGGTGTATGCTATTAAAATCTAGGTGTAGTGATGTCTGATATCAAAGTCTAGGTATAGTGATGTCTGATATCAAAGTCTAGGTATAGCCGATGTCTGATATCAAAGTCTAGGTATAGTGATGTCTGATATCAAAGTCTAGGTATAGTGATGTCTGATATTAAAATCTAGGTATAGTGATGTCTGATATCAAAGTCTAGGTATAGTGGTGTCTGATATCAAAGTCTAGGTATAGTGAGTGTCTGATATCAAAATCTAGGTATAGTGATGTCTGATATCAAAGTCTAGGTATAGTGGTGTCTGATATTAAAGTCTAGGTATAGTGATGTCTGATATCAAAGTCTAGGTATAGTGATGTCTGATATCAAAGTCTAGGTATAGTGGTGTCTGTATCAAAATCTAGGTATAGTGATGTCTGATATCAAAGTCTAGGTATAGTGATGTCTGACTATCAAACTCTAGGTATAGTGGTGTCTGCTATCAAAGTCTAGGTATAGTGATGTCTGATCTCAAAGTCTAGGTATAGTGGTGTCTGCTATCAAAGTCTAGGTATGGTGATGTCTCATATCAAAGTTCTAGGTATAGTGATTGTCTGATATCAAAGTCTAGGTATAGGGGTGTATGCTATTAAAATCTAGGTATAGTGATGTCTGATATCAAAGTCTAGGTATAGTGATGTCTGATATCAAAGTCTAGGTATAGTGATGTCTGATATCAAAGTCTAGGTATAGTGATGTATGCTATTAAAATCTAGGTATAGTGATGTCTGATATCAAAGTCTAGGTATAGTGATGTCTGATATCCAAAGTCTGCAGTCAGGATATAAGTCTAGGTAGTATGCTGCTATTAAAATCTAGGTATAGTGATGCTCTGATATCAAAGTCTATAGGGTATAGCTAGGATGTCTGCTATATCAAAATCTAGGATATGAGTGAATGTCTGACTATTACAAAGTCTAGGGTATAGTGATGTCTGATATCAAAGTCTAGGTATAGTGGTGTCTGATAAGAAAGTCTAGGTATAGTAGATGTCTGATACCAAAGTCTAGGTATAGTGATGTCTGATATTAAAATCTAGGCATAGTAATGTCTGATATCAAAGTCTAGGTATAGTGGTGTATGCTATTAAAATCTAGGTGTGGTAGTGTCTGATAGCAAAGTTTAGGTATAGCCGTGTCTGATAATATTAAAGTCTGGTATAGTAATGTTTGATATCAAAGTCTAGGTATAGTGATAACTGATATTAAAATCTAGGTATAGTGATGTCTGATATCAAAGTCTAGGTATAGTGGTGTCTGTGGATCAAAATCTAGTTATAGTGGTGTCTGATCAGAAAGTCTAGTTTTAGTGGTGTCTGATATTGAAGTCTAGGTATGATGATGTCTGATATCAAAGTCTAGGTATACTGATGTCTGATATTAAAGTCTAGGTATAGTGGTGTCTGATCAGAAAGTCTAGGGATAGTGATGTCTGATATCAAAATTTAGGTATAGTGATGTCTGATATCAAAGTCAAGGTATAGTGGTGTCTGATATTAAAGTCTAGGTATAGTGATGTCTGATATTAAGATCTAGGTATAGTGATGTCTGATATCAAAGTCTAGGTATAGTGGTGCCTGGTATCAAGTCTAGGTATAGTGATGTCTGTTATCAAAGTCTAGGTATAGTGATGTCTGCTATCAAACTCTAGGTATAGTGGTGTATGCTATTAAAATCTAGGTATAGTGATGTCTGATCTCAAAGTGTAGGTATAGTGGTGTATGCTATTAAAATCTAGATATGGTGATGTCTCATATCAAAGTTTAGGTATAGTATTGTCTGATATCAAAGTCTAGGTATAGGGTGTATGCTATTAAAATCTGAGGTATAGTGATGTCTGATATCAAAATCTATGTATAGTGATGTCTGATATCAAAGTCTAGGTATATTGATGTCTGATATCAAAGTCTAGGTATAGTGATGTATACTATTAAAATCTAGGTATAGTGATGTCTGATATCAAAGTCTAGGTATAGTGATGTCTGATAACAAAGTCTAGGTATAGGGATGTCTGATATCAAAGTCCAGGTATAGTGATGTATGCTATTAAAATCTAGGTATAGTGATGTTTACTATTAAAATCTAGGTATAGTGATGCCTTATATCAAAGTCTAGCTATAGTAATGCTGATATCAAAGTTTAGGTATAGTGATGTCTGATATCAAAGTCTAGGTATAGTGATGTCTGATATCAAAGTCTAGGTATAGTGATGTCTGATATCAAAGTCTAGGTATAGTGCTGTCTGATATCAAAATCTAGGTATAGTGATGTATGCTATTAAAGTCTAGGTATACTGATGTCTGATATCAAAATCTAGGTATAGTGATGTCTACTATTAAAATCTGGGTATAGTGATGTCTGATATCAAAGTCTAGGTATAGTGGTGTCTGATAAGAAAGTCTAGGTATAGTAATGTCTGATACCAAAGTCTAGGTATAGTGATGTCTGATATTGAAGTCTAGGCATAGTAATGTCTGATATCAAAGTCTAGGTATAGTGGTGTATGCTATTAAAATCTAGGTGTAGTGATGTCTGATATCAAAGTCTAGGTATAGCCGTGTCTGATATTAAAGTCTAGGTATAGTGATGTCTGATATCAAAGTCTAGGTATAGTGATGTCTGATATTAAAATCTAGGTATAGTGATGTCTGATATCAAAGTCTAGGTATTGTGGTGTCTGATATCAAAGTCTAGTTATAGTGGTGTCTGATCAGAAAGTCTAGTTTTAGTGGTGTCTGATATTGAAGTTCAGGTATAGTGATGTCTGATATCAAAGTCTAGATATACTGATGTCTGATATTAAAGTCTAGGTATAGTGGTGTCTGATCAGAAAATCTAGGGATAGTGATGTCTGATATCAAAATTTAGGCATAGTGATCTCTGATATCAAAGTCTAGGTATAGTGATGTCTGATATCAAAGTCTAGGTATAGTAGTGTCTGATATTAAAGTCTAGGTATAGTGATGTCTGATATTAAGATCTAGGTATAGTGATGTCTGATATCAAAGTCTAGATATAGTGGTCCCTGATATCAAAGTCTAGGTATAGTGATGTCTGTTATCAAAGTCTGTATGATGTCTACTATCAAAGTCTAGGTAAAGTAATGTCTGATATCAAAGTCTAGGTATAGTGATGTCTACTATCAAAGTCTAGGTATAGTGATGTCTACTATCAAAGTCTAGGTATAGTGATGTCTACTATTAAAGTCTAGGTATAGTGATGTCTACTATTAAAGTCTAGGTACAGTGATGTCTACTATTAAAGTCTAGGTATAGTGATGTCTACTATTAAAGTCTAGGTATAGTGATGTCTACTATTAAAGTCTAGGTACAGTGATGTCTACTATTAAAGTCTAGGTATAGTGATGTCTACTATTAAAGTCTAGGTACAGTGATGTCTACTATTAAAGTCTAGGTATAGTGATGTCTACTATTAAAGTCTAGGTATAGTGATGTCTACTATTAAAGTCTAGGTATAGTGATGTCTACTATTAAAGTCTAGGTATAGTGATGTCTACTATTAAAGTCTAGGTATAGTGATGTCTACTATTAAAGTCTAGGTATAGTGATGTCTACTATCAAAGTCTAGGTATAGTGATGTCTACTAAAATCTTAAAGTACTAGTCTAGGTATAGTGATGTCTACTATTAAAGTCTAGGTATAGTGATGTCTGATATTAAAATCTAGGTATAGTGATGTCTGATATTAAAGTCTAGGTATAGTGATGTCTGATATCAAAGTCTAGGTATAGTGATGTCTACTATTAAAGTCTAGGTATAGTGATGTCTGCTATCAAAGTCTAGGTATAGTGATGTCTGATATCAAAGTCTAGGTATAGTGATGTCTACTATCAAAGTCTAGGTACATGATGTCTACTAGAAAAAGTCTAGGTATAGGGATGTCTACTATTAAAGTCTAGGTATAGTGATGTCTACTATCAAAGTCTAGGTTGATGTCTACTATTAAAGTCTAGGTATAGTGATGTCTATTGACCAGGTATAGTGATGTCTACTATCAAAGTCTAGGTATAGTGATGTCTACTATCAAAGTCTAGGTATAGTGGATCAAAGTCTAGGTATAGTGATGTCTGATATCAAAGTCTAGGTATAGTGATGTCTGACTATCAAAGTCTAGGTATAGTGATGTCGATATCAAAGTCTAGGTATAGTGATGTCTATATGAAAGTCTAGGTATAGTGATGTCTGATATCAAAGTCTAGGTATAGTGATGTCTGCTATAAAGTCTAGGATAGTGATGCTATTAAAGTCTAGGTATAGTGATGTCTACATTAAATTCTAGGTATAGTGATGTCTACTATTAAAGTCTAGGTATAGTGATGTCTGATAACAAAATCTAGGTAAATCTAAAGTCTAGGTATAGTGATGTCTACTATTAAAGTCTAGGTATAGTGATGTGTCTAGGTATAGTGATGAAAGTCTAGGTACAGTGAATTAAAGTCTAGGTATATGACTACTATCAAAGTCTAGGTATAGATGATGTCGGATAATTAAAGTTCTAGGTATAGTGATGTAATAGGTATAGTGATGATATCAAAGTCTAGGTATAGTGATGTATAAAGTAGGTATAGTGATGTCTACTATGAAAGTCTAGGTGTAGTGATGTCTACTATCAAAGTCTAGGGATAGTGATGTCTACTATTAAAGCTCAGGTATAGTGATGTCTATATTAAAGTCTAGGTATAGTGATGTCTACTATTAAAGTCTAGGAGTGATGTCTACTATTAAAGTCTAGGTATAGTGATGTCAGGGGTATAGTGATGATATTAAAATCTAGGTATAGTGATGTCTACTATCAAAGTCTAGGTATAGTGGTGTCTGATAACAAAGTCTAGGTATAGTGATGTCTACTATTAAAGTCTAGGAAGTGATGTCTGATATCAGAGTCTTTAGTGATGTCTGATATCAAAGTCTAGGTATAGTGATGCCTACTATCAAAGTCTAGGTATAGTGATGTCTATATCAAAGTCTAGGTATAGTGATGTCTGATATCAAAGTCTAGGTATAGTGATGTTCTATGATTTAGTAATAGTGAATATCAAAGTTAGGTATAGTGATGTCTACTATCAAAGTCTAGGTATAGTGATGTCTGATATCAAAGTCTAGGTATAGTGATGTCTATATCAAAGTCTAGGTATAGTGATGTCTGATATCAAAGTTTAGGTATAGTGATGTCTACTATCAAAGTCTAGGTATAGTGATGTCTTGGTTATCAAAGTCTAGGTATAGTGATGTGTGATCAAAGTCTAATAGTGATGTCTGACATCAAAGTCTAGGTATAGTGATGTTCGATATCAAAGTCTAGGTATAGTGATGTCTACTCTATATCAAAGTCTAGGTATAGGGATGTCTACTATCAAAGTCTAGGTATAGTGATGTCTACTATCAAAGTCTAGGTATAGTGATGTCTGATATCAAAGTCTAGGTATAGTGATGTCTACTATCAAAGTCTAGGTATAGTGATGTCTGATATCAAAGTCTAGGTATAGTGATGTCTACTATTAAAGTCTAGGTATAGTGATGTCTACTATTAAAATCTAGGTACAGTGATGTCTACTATTAAAGTCTAGGTATAATGATGTCTACTATTAAAGTCTAGGTATAGTGATGTCTACTATTAAAGTCTAGGTATAGTGATGTCTACTATTAAAGTCTAGGTATAGTGATGTCTACTATTAAAGTCTACGCACAGTGATGTGTACTATTAAAGTCTAGGTATAGTGATGTCTACTATTAAAGTCTAGATACAGTGATGTCTACTATTAAAGTCTAGGTATAGTGATGTCTACTATCAAAGTCTAGGTATAGTGATGTCTACTATCAAAGTCTAGGTACAGTGATGTCTACTATCAAAGTCTAGGTATAGTGATGTCTACTATTAAAGTCTAGGTATAGTGATGTCTACTATTAAAGTCTAGGTATAGTGATGTCTACTATTAAAGTCTAGGTATAGTGATGTTCTACTATTAAAGTCTAGGTATAGTGATGTCTACTATTAAAATCTAGGTATAGTGATGTCTGATATCAAAATCTAGGTATAGTGATGTCTGATATCAAAGTCTAGGTACAGTGATGTCTGATATCAAAGTCTAGGTATAGTGATGTCTGATATCAAACTCTAGGTATAGTGATGTCCTCATATCAAAGTCTAGGTATAGTGGTCTATGCTATTAAAATCTAGGTATAGTGATGTCTGATTTCAAAGTCTAGGTATAGTGGTGTATGCTATTAAAATCTAGGTATTAGTGATGTCTGATATCAAAGTCTAGGTATAGTGGTGTATTTTATTAAAATCTAGGTCTAGTGATGTCTGATATTAAAATCCAGGTATAGTGATGTCTGATATCAAAGTCTAGGTGGATATCGCATCTAGGTATTTGTGAGTGAATGCTGATATCAAAATCTAGGTATTGTGATGTCTGGATATTAAATCTAGGTATAGTGATGTCTGATATTAATAAGTCTAGGTATAGTAATGTCTGATATTAAAATCTAGGTATAGTGATGTCTGATATCAAAGTCTAGATATAGTAATGCTGATATCAATTGTGATGTCGATATTAGTATAGTGATGTCTGATATTAAAGTCTAGGTATAGTGATGTCTGATATCAAAGTCTAGGTATAGTGATGTCTGATATTCAAAGTCTAGGTATAGTGATGTCTGATATCAAAGTCTAGGTATAGTGATGTCTGATATCAAAGTCTAGGTATAGTAATGCATAGTGATATTAAAGTCTAGGTATAGTGATGTCTGATATCAAAGTCTAGGTATAGTGGTGTGTGATATCAAAATCTGGGTATAGTGATGTCTACTATTAAAATCTAGGTATAGTGATGTCTGATATCAGTCTAGGTATAGTGATGTCTGATATTAAAATCTAGGTATAGTGATGTCTGATATCAAACTCTAGGTATAGTAATGTCTGATATCAAAGTCTAGGTATAGGATGTCTGATATCAAAATCTAGGTATAGTGATGTCTCATATCAAAGTCTAGGTATAATGGTGTATGCTATTAAAATCTAGGTTTAGTGATGTCTGATATCAAAGTCTATGTATAGTGATGTCTGATATCAAAATCTAGGTATAGTGATGTCTGATATCAAAATCTAGGTATAGTGATGTCTGATATCAAAGTCTAGGTATAGTGATGTCTGATATTAAAATCTAGGTATAGTGATGTCTGATATCAAACTCTAGGTATAGTAATGTCTGATATCAAAGTCTAGGTATAGTGATGTCTGATATCAAAATCTAGGTATAGTGATGTCTCATATCAAAGTCTAGGTATAATGGTATGTATTAAAATCTAGGTTTAGTGATGTCTGATATCAAAGTCTAGGTATAGTGATGTTGATATCAAATTCTAGGTATAATGGTGTATGTTTAGTGATGTCTGATATCAAAGTCTAGGTATAGTGATGTCTGATATCAAAAAGGTATAGTGATGGATATCAAAGTCTAGGCATAGTGATGTCTGATATCAAAGTCTAGGTATAGTGATGTCTGATATCAAAGTCTGATGTCTGATATCAAATTCTAGGTATAGTGAGTGGTGTATGCTATTAAAATCTAGGTATAGGAGATATCAAAGTCTAGGTAGTGATGTCTGTTATCAAAGTCTAGGTATAGTGATGCTGATATCAAAGTCTAGGTATAGTGATGTCTGTTATCAAAGTCTAGGTATAGTGATGTCTGTTATCAAAGTCTAGGTATAGTGATGTCTACTATCAAACTCTAGGTATAGTGGTGTATGCTATTAAAATCTAGGTATAGTGATGTCTGATATCAAAGTCTAAGTATAGTGGATATGGTATGCTATATCAAAATCTAGATATGGTAATGTCTGATATCAAAGTCTGAGGATATAGTAATGCTGATATCAAAGTCTAGGTATAGTGATGTCTGATATCAAAGTCTAGGTATAGTGATGTTGATATCAAAGTCTAGGTATAGTGATGTCTGATATTAAAGTCTAGGCATAGTAATGTCTGATATCAAAGTCTAGGTATAGTGGTGTATGCTATTAAAATCTAGGTGTAGTGATGTCTGATATCAAAGTTTAGGTATAGCCGTGTCTGATATTAAAGTCTAGGTATAGTGATGTTTGATATCAAAGTCTAGGTATAGTGATAACTGATATTAAAATCTAGGTATAGTGATGTCTGATATCAAAGTCTAGGTATAGTGGTGTCTGATATCAAAGTCTAGTTATAGTGGTGTCTGATCAGAAAGTCTAGTTTTAGTGGTGTCTGATATTGAAGTCTAGGTATAGTGATGTCTGATATCAAAGTCTAGGTATACTGATGTCTGATATTAAAGTCTAGGTATAGTGGTGTCTGATCAGAAAGTCTAGGGATAGTGATGTCTGATATCAAAATTTAGGTATAGTGATGTCTGATATCAAAGTCTAGGTATAGTGGTGTCTGATATTAAAGTCTAGGTATAGTGATGTCTGATATTAAGATCTAGGTATAGTGATGTCTGATATCAAAGTCTAGGTATAGTGGTGCCTGGTATCAAAGTCTAGGTATAGTGATGTCTGTTATCAAAGTCTAGGTATAGTGATGTCTATATCAAACTCTAGGTATAGTGGTGTATGCTATTAAAATCTAGGTATAGTGATGTCTGATCTCAAAGTGTAGGTATAGTGGTGTATGCTATTAAAATCTAGATATGGTGATGTCTCATATCAAAGTTTAGGTATAGTATTGTCTGATATCAAAGTCTAGGTATAGGGGTGTATGCTATTAAAATCTAGGTATAGTGATGTCTGATATCAAAATCTATGTATAGTGATGTCTGATATCAAAGTCTAGGTATAGTGATGTCTGATATCAAAGTCTAGGTATAGTGATGTATACTATTAAAAATCTAGGTATAGTGATGTCTGATATCAAAGTCTAGGTATAGTGATGTCTGATAACAAAGTCTAGGTATAGGGATGTCTGATATCAAAGTCCAGGTATAGTGATGTATGCTATTAAAAATCTAGGTATAGTGATGTCTGATATTAAAATCTAGGTATAGTGATGCCTTATATCAAAGTCTAGGTATAGTAATGCTGATATCAAAGTTTAGGTATAGTGATGTCTGATATCAAAGTCTAGGTATAGTGATGTCTGATATCAAAGTCTAGGTATAGTGATGTCTGATATCCAAAAGTCTAGGTATAGTGCTGTCTGATATCAAAATCTAGGTATAGTGATGTATGCTATTAAAGTCTAGGTATACTGATGTCTGATATCAAAATCTAGGTATAGTGATGTCTACTATTAAAATCTGGGTATAGTGATGTCTGATATCAAAGTCTAGCTATAGTGGTGTCTGATAAGAAAGTCTAGGTATAGTAATGTCTGATATCAAAGTCTAGGTATAGTGATGTCTGATATTTAAAGTCTAGGCATAGTAATGTCTGATATCAAAGTCTAGGTATAGTAATGTATGCTATTAAAATCTAGGTGTAGTGATGTCTGATATCAAAGTCTAGGTATAGCCGTGTCTGATATTAAACTCTAGGTATAGTGATGTCTGATATCAAAGTCTAGGTATAGTGATGTCTGATATTAAAATCTAGGTATAGTGATGTCTGATATCAAAGTCTAGGTATTGTGGTGTCTGATATCAAAGTCTAGTTATAGTGATGTCTGATCAGAAAGTCTAGTTTTAGTGGTGTCTGATATTGAAGTCTAGGTAGTAGTGATGTCTGATATCAAAGTCTAGATATACTGATGTCTGATATTAAAGTCTAGGTATAGTGGTGTCTGATCAGAAAATCTAGGGATAGTGATGTCTGATATCAAAATTTAGGCATAGTGATCTCTGATATCAAAGTCTAGGTATAGTGATGTCTGATATCAAAGTCTAGGTATAGTGGTGTCTGATATTAAAGTCTAGGTATAGTGATGTCTGATATTAAGATCTAGGGTATAGTGATGTCTGATATCAAAGTCTAGGTATAGTGGTCCCTGATATCAAAGTCTAGGTATAGTGATGTCTGTTATCAAAGTCTAGGTATAGTGATGTCTACTATCAAAGTCTAGGTAAGGATGTCTGATATCAAAGTCTAGGTATAGTGATGTCTACTATCAAAGTCTAGGTATAGTGATGTCTGATATCAAGGTCTAGGTATAGTGATGTCTACTATTAAAGTCTAGGTATAGTGATGTCACTATTAAAATCTAGGTACAGTGATGTCTACTATTAAAGTCTAGGTATAATGATGTCTACTATTAAAGTCTAGGTATAGTGATGTCTACTATTAAAGTCTAGGTATAGTGATGTCTACTATTAAAGTCTAGGTATAGTGATGTCTACTATTAAAGTCTATGTACAGTGATGTGTACTATTAAAGTCTAGGTATAGTGATGTCTACTATTAAAGTCTAGGTATAGTGATGTCTACTATTATCAAGTGATGTCTACTATTAAAGTCTAGGTATAGTGATGTCTACTATCAAAGTCTAGGTACAGTGATGTCTACTATCAAAGTCTAGGTATAGTGATGTCTACTATTAAAGTCTAGGTAGTGATGTCTACTATGAAAGTCTAGGTATAGTGATGTCTACTATTAAAGTCTAGGTATAGTGATGTCTACTATTAAAGTCTAGGTATAGTGATGTCTACTATTAAAGTCTAGGTATAGTGATGTCTACTATCAAAGTCTAGGTATAGTGATGTCTACTATCAAAGTCTAGGTATAGTGATGTCTATATCAAAGTCTAGGTATAGTGATGTCTGCTATCAAAGTCTAGGTATAGTGATGTCTCTAGTCTAGGCTGATACTATCAAAGTCTAGGTATATGAGTGATGTCTGATGTTCAAAGTCTAGGTAGTGAGTGGTATGTGATGTCTGCTATTAAAGTCTAGGTATAGTGATGTCTGATATCAAAGTCTGGTATAGTGATGTCTACTATTAAAGTAGGTATAGTGATGTCTACTATTAAAGTCTAGGTATAGTGATGTCTGATATCAAAGTCAGGTATAGTGATATTATTAAAAATCTAGGTATAGTGATGTCTACTATTAAAGTCTAGGTATAGTGATGTCTACTATCAAAGTCTAGGTATATGTCTACTATGCTGATGATGTCTACTAAAGTCTAGGTATAGTGATGTCTATATCAAAGTCTAGGTATAGTGATGTCTACTATCAAAGTCTATTAAAGTCTAGGTATAGTGATGTCTGATATTAAAGTCTAGGTACAGTGATGTCTACTATCAAGTCTAGGTATAGTGATGTCTACTATTGTCTGATATCTAAAAATCTAGGTATAGTGATGTATGCTATAAAGTCTAGATATAGTGATGTCTATATTAAAGTCTAGGTATAGTGATGTCTACTATTAAAATCTAGGTATAGTGATGTCTGATATCAAAGTCTAGGTATAGTGATGTCTGATAAAAGTCTAGGTATAGTGATGTCTGATATCCAAAGTCTAGGTATAGTGATGTCTACTATCAAAGTCTAGGTATAGTGGTCTGATAACAAAGTCTAATAGTGATGTCTACTATTAAAATCTAGGTAAAGTGATGTCTGATATCAAAGTCTAGGTATAGTGATGTCTGATATTAAAATCTAGGTATAGTGATGTCTGATATCAAAGTCTAGGTATAGTGATGTCTGATATCAAATCTAGGTATAGTGATGTCTGATATCAAAGTCTAGGTATAGTGATGTCTATATCAAAGTCTAGTGATGTATCAAATAGGTGTGATGTCTATTCAAAATCTAGGTTTAGTGATGTCTATATAGTTTTAGTGATGTCTGATATTAAAGTCTAGGTATAGTGATGTCTGATATCAAAGTCTAGGTATAGTGATGTCTGACTATCAAAGTCTAGGTATAGTGATGTCTGTTATTAAAATCTAGGCATAGTGATGTGATATCAAAGTCTAGGTATAGTGATGTCTGACATCAAAGTCTAGGCATAGTGATGTCTGATAGTGATGTCTACTATCAAAGTCTAGGTATAGTGATGTCTGATATCAAAGTCTAGGTATAGTGATGTCTGCTATCAAAATTTTAGTGATGTCTGATATCAAAGTCTAGGTATAGTGATGTCTGATATCAAAGTCTAGGTATAGTGATGTGTGATATCAAAGTCTATTAATGTCTAATCTAGGTATAGTGATGTCTGATATTAAAGTCTAGGTATAGTGGTGTCTACTATTAAAGTCTAGGTATAGTGATGTCTGTTATCAAAGTCTAGGTATAGTGATGTCTACTATCAAAGTCTAGGTATAGTGATGTCTGATATTAAAGTCTAGGTATAGTGATGTCTACTATTAAAGTCTAGGTATAGTGATGTCTGATATCAAAGTCTAGGTATAGTAATGTCTATATATGATGTCTAATCTATTAAAATCTAGGTATAGTGATGTCTATTCAAAGTCTAGGTATAGTGATGTCTACTATAAGTCTAGGTATAATGATGTCTACTATCAAAGTCTAGGTATAGTGATGTCTACTATTAAAGTCTAGGTATATGATGTCTACTATTAAAGTCTAGGTATAGTGATGTCTACTATTAAAGTCTAGGTATAGTGATGTTTACTATTAAAGTCTAGGTATAGTGATGTCTACTATTAAAAATCTAAGTGATGTCTGATATTAAAATCTAGGTATAGTGATGTCTATATCAAGTCTAGGTATAGTGATGTCTGATACTATCTAGGTTATAGTGTACAGTGATGTCTGATATCAAAGTCTAGGTATAGTGGTCTGACACTAGGTCTATGATAAAATCTAGGTATAGTGATGTCTGATATCAAAGTCTAGGTATAGTGATGTCTACTATTAAAGTCTAGGTATAGTGATGTCTGATATCAAAGAATGGTAGTTATTTTATTAAAATCTAGGTCTAGTGATGTCTGATATTAAAATCTAGGTATAGTGATGTCTGATATCAAAGTCTAGGTATAGTAATGTCTGATATCAAAGTCTAGGTATAGTGATGTCTGATATCAAGATCTAGGTATAGTGATGTCTCATATTAAAGTCTAGGTATAGTAATGTCTGATATTAAAATCTAGGTATAGTGATGTCTGATATCAAAGTCTAGGTATAGTGATGTCTGATATCAAAGTCTAGGTATAGTGATGTATGCTATTAAAATCTAGGTATAGTGATGTCTGATATCAAAGTATGTATGTCTGATATCAAAATCTAGGTGTGATGTCTATTAAAATCTAGATATAGTGATGTCTGATATTAAAGTCTAGGTATAGTGATGTCTGATATCAAAGTCTAGGTATAGTGGTCTGGTCTAGGTATAGTATGCTGATATCAAAATCTAGGTATAGTGATGTCTGATATCAAAATCTAGGTATAGTGATGTCTGATATCAAAGTCTAGGTATAGTGATGTCTGATATTAAAATCTAGGTATAGTGATGTCTGATATCAAAAGTCTAGGTATAGTAATGTCTGATATCAAAGTCTAGGTATAGTGATGTCTGATTCAAAATCTAGGTATAGTGATGTCTGATATCAAAGTCTAGGTATAATGGTGTATGCTATTAAAATCTAGGATATGTCAAAATCTAGGTATAGTGATGCTGATATCAAAGTCTAGGTATAGTAATGTCTGATATCAAAGTCTAGGTATAGTGATGTCTGATATCAAAATCTAGGTTTAGTGATGTCTACTATTAAAATCTAGGTATAGTGATGTCTGATATCAAACTACTATCTATGTATAGTGATGTCTGATATCAAAGTCTAGGTATAGTGATGTCTGATATCAAAATCTAGGTATAGTAATGTCTGATATCAAAGTCTAGGTATAGTGATGTCTGATATTAAAATCTAGGTATAGTGATGTCTGATATCAAAGTCTAGGTATAATGGTGTATGCTATTAAAATCTAGGTTTAGTGATGTCTGATATCAAAGTCTAGGTATAGTGATGTCTGATATCAAAGTCTAGGTATAGTGATGTCTGATATCAAAGTCTAGGTTAGTGATGTCTGATATTAAAATCTAGGTATAGTGATGTCTGATATCAAAGTCTAGGTATAGTGATGTCTGATATCAAAATCTAGGTATAGTGATGTCTGATCTAGGTATAATGTCTGATATCAAAGTCTAGGTATAGTGATGTCTGATATCAAAGTCTAGGTATAGTGATGTCTGATATCAAATTCTAGGTATAGTGATGTCTGATATCAAAGTCTAGGTATAATGGTGTATGCTATTAAAATCTAGGGATAGTGATGTCTGATATCAAAAGGTATTAGGTCTAGGTATAGTGATGTCTGATATCAAATTCTAGGTATATGGTGATGTCTGTTATCAAAGTCTAGGTATAGTGTCTGATGTCTGATATATCAAAGTCTAGGTATAGTGGTGTATGCTATTAAAATCTAGGTATAGTGAATGTCTGATATCAAAGTCTAGGTATAGTGGCTGATATCAAAGTCTAGGTATAGTGATGTCTGATATCAAAGTCTAGGTATAGTGATGCTGATATCAAAGTCTAGGTATAGTGATGTCTGATATCAAAGTCTAGGTATAGTGATGTCTGATATCAAAGTCTAGGTATAGTGATGTCTGATATTAAAGTCTAGGCATAGTAATGTCTGATATCAAAGTCTAGGTATAGTGGTGTATGCTATTAAAATCTAGGTGTAGTGATGTCTGATATCAAAGTTTAGGTATAGCCGTGTCTGATATTAAAGTCTAGGTATAATGATGTTTGATATCAAAGTCTAGGTATAGTGATAACTGATATTAAAATCTAGGTATAGTGATGTCTGATATCAAAGTCTAGGTATTGTGGTGTCTGATATCAAAGTCTAGTTATAGTGGTGTCTGATCAGAAAGTCTAGTTTTAGTGGTGTCTGATATTGAAGTCTAGGTATAGTGATGTCTGATATCAAAGTCTAGGTATACTGATGTCTGATATTAAAGTCTAGGTATAGTGGTGTCTGATCAGAAAGTCTAGGGATAGTGATGTCTGATATCAAAATTTAGGTATAGTGATGTCTGATATCAAAGTCTAGGTATAGTGGTGTCTGATATTAAAGTCTAGGTATAGTGATGTCTGATATTAAGATCTAGGTATAGTGATGTCTGATATCAAATTCTAGGTATAGTGGTGCCTGGTATCAAAGTCTAGGTATAGTGATGTCTGTTATCAAAGTCTAGGTATAGTGATGTCTACTATCAAACTCTAGGTATAGTGGTGTATGCTATTAAAATCTAGGTATAGTGATGTCTGATCTCAAAGTGTAGGTATAGTGGTGTATGCTATTAAAATCTAGATATGGTGATGTCTCATATCAAAGTTTAGGTATAGTATTGTCTGATATCAAAGTCTAGGTATAGGGGTGTATGCTATTAAAATCTAGGTATAGTGATGTCTGATATCAAAGTCTATGTATAGTGATGTCTGATATCAAAGTCTAGGTATAGTGATGTCTGATATCAAAGTCTAGGTATAGTGATGTATACTATTAAAATCTAGGTATAGTGATGTCTGATATCAAAGTCTAGGTATAGTGATGTCTGATAGCAAAGTCTAGGTATAGGGATGTCTGATATCAAAGTCCAGGTATAGTGATGTATGCTATTAAAATCTAGGTATAGTGATTATTAAAATCTAGGTATAGATGCCTTATATCAAAGTCTGAGTAATTGATATCAAAGTTTAGGTATAGTGATGTCTGATATCAAAGTCTAGGTATAGTGATGTCTGATATCAAAGTCTAGGTATAGTGATGTCTGATATGAAAGTCTAGGTATAGTGCTGTCTGATATCAAAATCTAGGTATAGTGATGTATGCTATTAAAGTCTAGGTATACTGATGTCTGATATCAAAATCTAGGTATAGTGATGTCTACTATTAAAATCTGGGTATAGTGATGTCTGATATCAAAGTCTAGGTATAGTGGTGTCTGATAAGAAAGTCTAGGTATAGTAATGTCTGATACCAAAGTCTAGGTATAGTGATGTCGGATAATAAAGTCTAGGCATAGTAATGTCTGATATCAAAGTCTAGGTATAGTGGTGTATGCTATTAAAATCTAGGTGTAGTGATGTCTGATATCAAAGTCTAGGTATAGCCGTGTCTGATATTAAACTCTAGGTGTAGTGATGTCTGATATCAAAGTCTAGGTATAGTGATGTCTGATATTAAAATCTAGGTATAGTGATGTCTGATATCAAAGTCTAGGTATTGTGGTGTCTGATATCAAAGTCTAGTTATAGTGATGTCTGATCAGAAAGTCTAGTTTTAGTGGTGTCTGATATTGAAGTCTAGGTATAGTGATGTCTGATATCAAAGTCTAGATATACTGATCTCTGATATTAAAGTCTAGGTATAGTGGTGTCTGATCAGAAAATCTAGGGATAGTGATGTCTGATATCAAAATTTAGGCATATGATCTGATATCAAAGTCTAGGTATAGTGATGTCTGATATCAAAGTTTAGGTATAGTGGTGTCTGATATTAAAGTCTAGGTATAGTGATGTGTGATATTAAGATCTGATGTCTGATATCAAAGTCTAGGTATAGTGGTCCCTGATATCAAAGTCTAGGTATAGTGATGTCTGTTATCAAAGTCTGATGTCTATTAAAGTCTAGGTATAGTGATGTCTGATATATAGGTATAGTGATGTCTCTATCAAAGTCTAGGTATAGTGATGTCTGATATCAAAGTCTAGGTATAGTGATGTCTACTATTAAAGTCTAGGTATAGTGATGTCTACTATTAAAATCTAGGTACAGTGATGTCTACTATTAAAGTCTAGGTATAATGATGTCTATTAAAGTCTAGGTATAGTGATGTCTGTATTGATCAAAGTCTAGGTATAGTGATGATGTCTACTATCAAAGTCTAGGTATAGATGATGTCTGATATCTATTAAAGTCTAGGTATAGTGATGTCTACTATCAAAGTCTAGGTATAGTGATGATGTCAGTGATGATCAAATCAATGTCTACTATTAAAGTCTAGGTATAGTGATGTCTACTATTAAATCTAGGTATAGTGATGTCTAGTCTGATTAAAAGTCTAGGTATAGTGATGTCTACTATTAAAGTCTAGGTGATGTCTGATATTAAAGTCTCAAAATCTAGGTATAGTGATGTCTGATATTAAAGTCTAGGTATAGTGATGTCTGATATCAAAGTCTAGGTATAGTGATGTCTCATATCAAAGTCTAGGTATATATGCTATTAAAATCTAGGTATAGTGATGTCTGATTTATTAAAGTCTAGGTATAGTGATGTCTACTATCAAAGTCTAGGTATAGTGATGTATTTTATTAAAATCTAGGTCTAGTGATGTGATATTACAATCTAGGTATAGTGATGTCTGATATCAAAGTTCTAAGGTATAGTGATGTCTATATCAAAGTCTAGGTATAGTGATGTCTGATATCAAAGTCTAGGTATAGTGATGTCTACTATTAAAGTCTAGGTATAGTGATGTCTACTATTAAAGTCTAGGTATAGTGATGTCTACTATCAAAGTCTAGGTATAGTGATGTCTACTATTAAAGTCTAGGTATAGTGATGTCTACTATTAAAGTCTAGGTATAGTGATGTCTGATATTAAATGTCTACTATTAAAGTCTAGGTATAGTGATGTCTGACTATTAAAAAGTCTAGGTATAGTGATGTCTGATATAGTGATGTCATAATATTATTAAAGTCTAGGTATAGTGATGTCTATCAAAGTTATTAAACTATCTAGGTATAGTGATGTCTGATATCAAAATCTAGGTATAGTGATGTCTGATATAAAGTCTAGGTATAGTGATGTCTAGGTATAGTAATGATCAAATCTAGGTTTAGTGAATATCAAAATCTAGGTATAGTGATGTCTATATCAAAGTCTAGGTATAGTGATGCTATTAAAGTCTAGGTATAGTGATGTCTGATATCAAAATCTAGGTATAGTGATGTCTGATATCAAATCTAGGTATAGTAATGTCTGATATCAAAGTCTGTATGTCTGATATCAAAGTCTAGGTATAGTGATGTCTGATATCAAAGTCTAGGTATAGTGATGTCTTTTATTAAAATCTAGGTCTAGTGATGTCTGTGATGATATTATGCTATTAAAATCTAGGTATAGTGATGTCTGATATGATATCAAAGTCTAGGTATAAGTAATGTCTAGGAGTGATGTCTGATAAAATCTAGTGATGGTATAGTGTGTATGTCTGATGATTAAAGTCTAGGTATAGTGATGTCTGATATTAAAGTCTAGGTATGATGTGGTGTATATGATATCTGATATCAAAATCTAGGTATAGTGATGTCTGATATCAAAGTCTAGGTATAGTGATGTCTGATATCAAAGTCTAGGTATAGTGATGATATCAAAGTCTGATATCAAAGTCTATGAGGTATAGTGATGTCTGATATCAAAGTCTGATATTAAAGATATCAAAGTCTAGGTATAGTGATGTCTGATATTAAAATCTATTGTGATGTCTGATATCAAAGTGATGTCTGATATATCTAATAGTGGTGTCTGATCAGAAAGTCTAGGTATAGTGATGTCTGATATCAAAGTCTAGTCTAGGTATAGTATGTCTGATCTAGGATAGTATAAAGTCTAGGGGGAGTGATGTCTGATATCAAAGTCTAGGTATGAGTGATGTCTGATATTAAAGTCTAGGTATAGTGATGTCTGATATGTCTAGGTATAGTGATGTCTGATATCAAAGTCTAGGTATAGTCTGGGTATCAAAGTCTAGGTATAGTGATGTCTGTTATCAAAGTCTAGGTATAGTGATGTCTGATATCAAAATCTAGGTATAGTGATGTATGCTATTAAAATCTAGGTATAGTGATGTCTGATATCAAAGTCTAGGTATAGTGATGTCTGATATTAAAATCTAGGTATAGTGATGTCTGATATCAAACTCTAGGTATAGTAATGTCTGATATCAAAGTCTAGGTATAGTGATGTCTGATATCAAAATCTAGGTATAGTGATGTCTCATATCAAAGTCTAGGTATAATGGTGTATGCTATTAAAATCTAGGTTTAGTGATGTCTGATATCAAAGTCTAGGTATAGTGATGTCTGTCTAGGTATAGTGATGTCTGATATCAAAATCTAGGTATAGTGATGTCTGATATCAAAGTCTAGGTATAGTGATGTCTGATATTAAAATCTAGGTATGGTGATGTCTGATATCAAAGTCTAGGTATAGATGTCTGATATCAAAGTCTAGGTATAGTGATGTCTGATATCAAAATCTAGGTATAGTGATGTCTGATATCAAAGTCTAGGTATATGGTGGTATAGTGATGTCTGATATCAAAGTCTAGGTATAGTGCTGTCTGATATCAAATTCTAGGTTTAGTGATGTATGCTATTAAAATCTAGGTATAGTGATGTCTGATATCAAAGTCTAGGTATAGTGATGTCTGATATAATGTCAAAATCTAGGTATGCTGATAGTGATCTGATATCAAAGTCTCTGATATCAAAGTCTAGGTATAGTGATGTCTGATATCAAAGTCTAGGTATAGTGATGTCTGATATTAAAGTCTAGGCATAGTAATGTCTGATATCAAAGTCTAGGTATAGTGGTGTATGCTATTAAAATCTAGGTGTAGTGATGTCTGATATCAAAGTCTAGGTATAGTGATGTCTGATATCAAATCTAGGGTATAGTGATGTCTAGATATCAAAGTATATAGTGTTTTATGTCTGATATTAAAATCTAGGTATAAAGGTGTATGTCTGATATCTGATATCAAAATCTAGGTATAGTGATGTCTGATATCAAAGTCTAGTTATAGTGGTGTCTGATAGAAAGTCTAGTTATAGTAATCTGATATCAAAGTCTAGGTATAGTGATGTCTGATATCAAAGTCTAGGTATAGTGATGTCTGATATCAAAGTCTAGGTATAGTGATGTCTGATATCAAAGTCTAGGTATAGTGATGTCTGATATCAAAATCTAGGTATAGTGATGTATGGTATAGTGATGTCTGATATCAAAGTCTAGGTATAGTGATGTCTGATATCAAAGTCTAGGTATAGGGTGTCTGATATTGTGTATGCTATTAAAATCTAGGTATAGTGATGTCTGATATCAAAATCTATGTAAGTGATCTAGGTATAGTGATGTCTGATATCAAAGTCTAGGTATAGTGGTCTATTAAAATCCTGATATCAAAGTCTAGGTATAGTGATGTCTGTTATCAAAGTCTTATAGTGATGTCTATCAAAGTCCAGGTATAGTGATGTCTGATATCAAATATCAAAGTCTAGGTATAGTGCTGTCTATGTATGCTATTAAAGGTCTGATATCAAAGTATAATACTATTAAAATCTAGGTATAGTGATGATATCAAAGTCTAAGAAAGTCTAGGTATAGTAGTCTGAAGTCTATGATGTTAAAGTCTAGGTATAATGATGTCTGATATCAAAGTCTAGGTATAGTGATGTATACTATTAAAATCTAGGTATAGTGATGTCTGATATCAAAGTCTAGGTATAGTGATGTCTGATAGCAAAGTCTAGGTATAATGTCTGATATCAAAGTCCAGTATAGTGATGTCTGATATTAAAATCTAGGTATAGTGATGTCTGATATTAAAATCTAGGTATAGTGATGTCTGATTAGTCTATCAAAGTCTAGGTGAGTGATGTCTGATATCAAAGTCTAGGTATAGTGATGTCTGATATCAAAATCTAGGTATAGTGATGTCTGATATTAAAGTCTAGGTATAGTGATGTCTGATATCAAAATCTAGGTATAGTGATGTCTATTAAAATCTAGGTATAGTGATGTCTGATATCAAAGTCTGTATAGTGGTGTCCCTGATATTAAAGTCTAGGTATAGTGATGTCTGATATCAAAGTCTAGGTATAGTGATGTCTGATATTAAAATCTAGGTATAGTATGTCTGATATCAAAGTCTACTATTAAAGTCTAGGTATAGTGATGTCTGATATCAAAGTCTAGGTATAGTGATGTCTGATATTAAAGTCTAGGTATAGTGATGTCTGATATCAAAGTCTAGGTATAGTGATGTCTGATATTAAAATCTAGGTATAGTGATGTCTGATATCAAAGTCTAGGTATAGTGATGTAATGATATCAAAGTCTAGGTATAGTGATGTCTGATCTATTAAAGTCTAGGTATAGTGGTGTATGCTATTAAAATCTAGGTACAGTGATGTGTACTATATCAAAGTCTAGGTATATCTGATATTAAAGTCTAGGTATAGTGGTGTCTGATTATCAAAATCTAGGTATAGTGATGTCTGATATCAAAATGTCTACCAAATAGTGATGTCTGATATCAAAGTCTAGGTATAGTGATGTCTGATATCAAAGTCTAGTATAGTATAGTGATGTCTGATATTAAAGTCTAGGTATAGTGATGTCTGATATTAAAATCTAGGTATAGTGATGTCTGATATCAAAGTCTAGGTATAGTGATGCCTGATATCAAAGTCTAGGTATAGTGATGTCTGATATCAAAGTCTAGGTATAGTGATGTCTGATATCAAAGTCTAGGTATAGTGATGTCTGATATTCAAAGTCTAGGTATAGTGATGTCTGATATCTAGGTATAGTGAACCTGATATCAAAGTCTAGGTATAGTGGTGTATACTATTAAAGTCTAGGTATAGTGATGTCTGATATAAAATCTAGGTATAGTGATGTCTGATATCAAAGTCTAGGTATAGTGATGTCTGATATCAAAGTCTAGGTATAGTGATGTCTGATATCAAAGTCTAGGTATAGTGATGTCTACTATGTCTGTATAGTATCAAAGTCTAGGTATAGTGATGTCTGATATCAAAGTCTAGGTATAGTGATGTCTGATATTAAAGTCTAGGTATAGTGATGTCTGATATCAAAGTCTAGGTAAGTGATGTCTACGATATCAAAGTCTAGGTATAGTGATGTCTGATATCAAAGTCTAGGTATAGTGATGTCTGATATCAAAGTCTAGGTATAGTGATGTCTGATATCAAAGTCTAGGTATAGTGATGTCTGATATCAAAGTCTAGGTATAGATGATCAAAGTCTAGGTATAGTATCTGATATCAAATCTAGGTATAGTGATGTCTGATATCAAAGGTATAGTGATGGTATCAAAGTCTAGGTGTGATGTCTGATATTAAAATCTAGTGATGTCTGATATCAAAGTCTAGGTATAGTGATGTCTGATATCAAAGTCTAGGTATAGTGATGTCTTATCAAAATCTAGGTGTAGTGATGTCTGATATCAAAGTCTAGGTATAGTGATGTCTCTCTAGGTATAGTGATGTCTGTTATTATCAAAGTGATCTAGGTATAGTGGTGTATGCTATTAAAATCTAGGTATAGTGATGTCTGATATCAAAGTCTAGGTATAGTGGTGTATGCTATTAAAATCTAGATATGGTAATGTCTGATATCAAAGTCTAGGTATAGTAATGCTGATATCAAAGTCTAGGTATAGTGATGTCTGATATTAAATTCTAGGTATAGTGATGGCTGATATCAAAGTCTAGGCATAGTGATGTCTGATATCAAAGTCTAGGTATAGTGATGTCTGATATCAAAGTCTAGGTATAGTGATGTCTGATATTAAAGTCTAGGCATAGTAATGTCTGATATCAAAGTCTAGGTATAGTGGTGTATGCTATTAAAATCTAGGTGTAGTGATGTCTGATATCAAAGTTTAGGTATAGCCGTGTCTGATATTAAAGTCTAGGTATAGTGATGTTTGATATCAAAGTCTAGGTATAATGATAACTGATATTAAAATCTAGGTATAGTGATGTCTGATATCAAAGTCTAGGTATAGTGGTGTCTGATATCAAAGTCTAGTTATAGTGGTGTCTGATCAGAAAGTCTAGTTTTAGTGGTGTCTGATATTGAAGTCTAGGTATAGTGATGTCTGATATCAAAGTCTAGGTATACTGATGTCTGATATTAAAGTCTAGGTATAGTGGTGTCTGATCAGAAAGTCTAGGGATAGTGATGTCTGATATCAAAATTTAGGTATAGTGATGTCTGATATCAAAGTCTAGGTATAGTGGTGTCTGATATTAAAGTCTAGGTATAGTGATGTCTGATATTAAGATCTAGGTATAGTGATGTCTGATATCAAAGTCTAGGTATAGTGGTGCCTTATCAAAGTCTAGGTATAGTGATGTCTGTTATCAAAGTCTAGGTATAGTGATGTCTACTATCAAACTCTAGGTATAGTGGTGTATGCTATTAAAATCTAGGTATAGTGATGTCTGATCTCAAAGTGTAGGTATAGTGGTGTATGCTATTAAAATCTAGATATGGTGATGTCTCATATCAAAGTCTAGGTATAGTAGTGTCTGATATCAAAGTCTAGGTATAGGGGTGTATGCTATTAAAATCTAGGTATAGTGATGTCTGATATCAAAGTCTATGTATAGTGATGTCTGATATCAAAGTCTAGGTATAGTGATGTCTGATATCAAAGTCTAGGTATAGTGATGTATACTATTAAAATCTAGGTATAGTGATGTCTGATATCAAAATCTAGGTATAGTGATGTCTCATATCAAAGTCTAGGTATAATGATGTCTGATATTAAAATCTAGGTTTAGTGATGTCTGATATCAAAGTCTAGGTATAGTGATGTCTGATATCAAAATCTAGGTATAGTGGTGTATGCTATCAAAATCTAGGTATAGTGATGTCTGATATCAAAGTCTAGGTATAGTGATGTCTGATATCAAAATCTAAGTATAGTGATGTCTGATATCAAAGTCTAGGTATAGTGATGTCTGATATCAAAGTCTAGGTATAGTGATGTCTGATATCAAAGTCTAGGTATAGTGATGTCTGATATCAAATTCTAGGTATAGTGATGTCTGATATCAAAATCTAGGTATAATGGTGTATGCTATTAAAATCTAGGTATAGTGATGTCTGATATCAAAGTCTAGGTATAGTGATGTCTGTTATCAAAGTCTAGGTATAGTGATGTCTTTATCAAAGTCTAGGTATAGTGATGTCTGTTATCAAAGTCTAGGTATAGTGATGTCTGTTATCGAAGTCTAGGTATAGTGATGTCTGATATCAAAGTCTAGGTATAGTGGTGTATGCTATTAAAGTCTAGGTATAGTGATGTCTGATATCAAAGTCTAGGTATAGTGGTGTCTGATATTAAAATCTAGATATGGTAATGTCTGATATCAAAGTCTAGGTATAGTAATGTCTGATATCAAAGTCTAGGTATAGTGGTGTCTGATATTAAAGTCTAGGTATAGTGATGTCTGATATCAAAGTCTAGGCATAGTGATGTCTGATATCAAAGTCTAGGTATAGTGATGTCAGATATCAAAGTCTAGGTATAGTGATGTCTGATATTAAAATCTAGGCATAGTAATGTCTGATATCAAAATCTAGGTATAGTGGTGTATGCTATCAAAATCTAGGTGTAGTGATGTCTGATATCAAAGTCTAGGTATAGCCGTGTCTGATATTGAAGTCTAGGTATAGTGATGTCTGATATCAAAGTCTAGGTATACTGATGTCTGATATTAAAGTCTAGGTATAGTGGTGTCTGATCAGAAAGTCTAGGGATAGTGATGTCTGATATCAAAATCTAGGTATAGTGATGTCTGATATCAAAGTCTAGGTATAGTGGTGTCTGATATTAAAGTCTAGGTATAGTGATGTCTGATATTAAGATCTAGGTATAGTGATGTCTGATATCAAAGTCTAGGTATAGTGGTGCCTGGTATCAAAGTCTAGGTATAGTGATGTCTGTTATCAAAGTCTAGGTATAGTGATGTCTACTATCAAAATCTAGGTATAGTGATGTCTGATATCAAAATCTAGGTATAGTGATGTCTGATATCAAAGTCTAGGTATAGTGGTGTATGCTATTAAAATCTAGATATGGTGATGTCTGATATCAAAGTCTAGGTATAGTAGTGTCTGATATCAAAGTCTAGGTATAGGATGTCTCATATTAAAATCTAGGTATAGTGATGTCTGATATCAAAGTCTAGGTATAGTGATGTCTGATATCAAAGTCTAGGTATAGTGATGTCTGATATCAAAGTCTAGGTATAGTGATGTATACTTTTAAAATCTAGGTATAGTGATGTCTGATATCAAAGTCTAGGTATAGTGATGTCTGATAACAAAGTCTAGGTATAGGGATGTCGGATATCAAACTCCAGGTATAGTGATGTATGCTATTAAAATCTAGGTATAGTGATGTCTGATATTAAAATCTAGGTATAGTGATGCCTTATATCAAAGTCTAGGTATAGTAATGCTGATATCAAAGTTTAGGTATAGTGATGTCTGATATCAAAGTCTAGGTATAGTGATGTCTGATATCAAAGTCTAGGTATAGTGATGTCTGATATCAAAGTCTAGGTATAGTGCTGTCTGATATCAAAATCTAGGTATAGTGATGTATGCTATTAAAGTCTAGGTATACTGATGTCTGATATCAAAATCTAGGTATAGTGATGTCTACTATTAAAATCTGGGTATAGTGATGTCTGATATCAAAGTCTAGGTATAGTGGCGTCTGATAAGAAAGTCTAGGTATAGTAATGTCTGATATCAAAGTCTAGGTATAGTGATGTCTGATATCAAAGTCTAGGTATAGTGATGTCTGATATCAAACTCTAGGTATAGTGATGTCACATATCAAACTCTAGGTATAGTGGTGTCTGATATCAAAGTCTAGACACTCACATTGTCTCTCTCTCTCTCCCTCTCTCGGTCTCTCTCTCTCCCTCTCTCCCTCTCTCCCTCTCCCTCTCTCCCTCTCTCCTCCTCCCTCCCTCTCTCTCTCTCTCTCTCTCTCTCTCTCTCTCTCTCTCTATATATATATATATATATATATATTATATATATATAATATATTTAATTTAAAAAAAATAAATTTAAAAAAAAAAAAAAAAAAAAAAAATTCTTTTCTTCTTTCACTATCAGTCCCCATTCTACCTTTAGGTGTATCATTTCAGATGCCAGAGATGATCTTTCTCCAGAATGCCCTGTCCTAGCATTTTCTGTTTCCTTCCAAAAATGTTACATTTCTATGCTTAAATGTCTCTTTTATATCTTCTTCCCACTTTCTCCTAGGTCTGCCTTTTGATCTCTTTCCTTGAGTTTAGCACTGTATACTAATTTAGCTATTCTATTTTCATTCATTCTGTTTAACTGCCCAAACCAGCTCAATTGATTTGTTTCTATCTTAGTTCTTATGCCATCTGCTTTTGTTTGATCTCTTATTGTCGTGTTTCTGATTTTGTCTCTTTTAGCTTTCCCTAATACTCTTCCTAGATATTCTCTACAGTTTCGCTGCCATAGAGGAGAGTAGGACACTAAACTGTATTGTATACTGCCATTTTGGTTTTGTTGACAGTTCGTGTTTAGCTACAAATGCCTTTACTAGATGATTATATATTGCACTTGCATTTTGAATTCTCTGGCTGATTTCTTCTCTTTGTTTTCCCTTTGAGTTAATCATTACTCCTAGGTAATTGTAGCTTTGGACTACCTGCTCAATTAAAGATTATTTTTTTTACTTCCTAGTTACTAACATTGTTTTGATTTTCTTTGCATTTACTTTCATCCCTCTTTTATTTAGTTCATTGTTCATAATGTTAATATTCGACTGAAGGTCACTTTTTGATTTTCCAAACATAACTAAATCATTGGCAAATAAAAGCATTGATACATTTACTGGTTTGAACTTCCACATGCCTACATTTATTTTCTTCATTTTTGAGGATGCCTTTGCGACTTAATCCATAAATGTGATAAACGAAAGAGGACTTAGGTACAACCCTGTCTTACTCCTATATCTACATCAAATTCTACAGATATTTTTCCAGCTACTCTCACTGCATATGATGGTTTATTGTAAAAACGATTAATGACTTCTACTAGATTTTGCTCTACGTTGTGTTCTTTTAAGGAATGTCATAGTTCGTCCCTCCTCGTAGTGTCAAATGCCTTTTCTAAGTCAATAGTATGCAGGTACAAGTCAATGTTTCTCTCAAGGCATTTTTCTATTATTTGTCTAATTGTAAATTTGTGATCTTGTACACTTTTTCCTGGTATAAACCACACTGATACTCTTCAATCTGATCCTCTACTCTTTTCCTTGTCTCATTTCCAGCATCCTGGCATACATCTTTCCTGGAACGCTAAGTAGTGATATCCCTATATAGTTTGAGCATTCCATAGTTGATCCTTTCTTATGTATTGGTACTACCTTTCCCTTTTTCCAGCCGTCTGGCACCTGTTTGGACTTCCATGCTTGTTGGCATATTGCATGTAATAGTTTGTCTGCCTCTCTCCCTTAGTTTTTAATCATTTCTTGATCTGCTCCTCTGGCTTTTCCTAATTTCACTTTTCTTATAGTTCTTTGGATTCCTTCCATTGACATATCTACATCTTCAGCTGTCTCCTCTGGATTACTTGTTACTTTTACTAATTGATCTTTACTCCTTGTTTTATACGTTCTGGAGGGATTATGTAATGGTGAAAATTATTTCTCCATGTTTCCATGATTTCGCTGTCTCCTTTCATTATTTCCTCGTTGGCGTTCTTAATTTGTCGTTTTGGGCATGCTTTGGTCTTTCTCATGCTCTTCATTGCCCCCAGAACAACTTTTGATTTCATTCATAGCTTTCTTGAAGTCTTTGTCCAAAGTCTTCTCATTGTTCCAGTTTTGCTTTCCTAACTTCCTCTTTGGCAATATTTCTTTTATTCACGTAATCTATCTTATTCTCTGGTCTCTTTATTTTGCAAGTATTTCTTCCAGGCATCCTTTTTTCTTTGATCTTAGTCTTGACATTCTCATTTCACCATGCTGTTTTTTTCCTACCTCCTATAAATTGTTTCCTACTACAAACCTCTTCAGTACAACTGAGGAGTGTTTCTTTATATATTTGCCAGTATTTTTTATTTCGCTATCATTCAGATCCATCTGTCTTTCACTGATAAATCTGTTTATTAGAGATTGGTATACCTGTTTTACTACTGGTATATTTAATTCCTCTATTTTTGAGTTTAGTAGCTTTCTTCTCTTTCCTTTTCTGTTTGTTTTCTTCAGTCAGTAATCTCATTTTTGCAATCACTAAGTGCTGATCACTAAATATTTCTGCTCCTCTGTTTACTCTTACATCCAATGTACTGTAAAAAAGGGAGCTGCTAATTTATCATTGACTTTTCACACCTGTCTTCATTTACTCTTGTATATTTGTGGATATCTTTATGAGGAAAAAATATTTTTGGATATTTTCATGTTATTCTTTAGGCAAAAATCTATTAGTCTCTCTCTAATTGGAGAAGTTGTTGTCTCTCCTTCTTTACCTATTACTCGTCCTGGTGTTTCTACATTGTTGCCTGCTTTAGTGTTTAAATCTCCTAAAAGCATTAGTTCCTGTTTGGGTCTAAAATTATCTGCAGCTATTTTAGTTGCGTCTGCGTTTGGTCCATAAGCTATCTATTTATGTACTTCTCTTTGTTTGCATTCAAGACAATGGCAACTTTTGTGTCTTCATCTACCCAATCCGTCTATTTTCAAGTCGAAAGACCTACCGAACGAAGGAAGCACTTCCCTCTATTTGGCGGCTGAGCAGGCGGTGTGTAAAACTAGCTCTCTATTTTTTTTGCTCAAATTGGCCAGTTGTGGCGAATGAACTGGAAGAAAGAAAAAAGCCATGGCAAAGATGTTGGTAAAAGAAATTTGCATATCAATGTATGCAGTCAAAACGAATATGACACAGCAAAAAAAGGGTCAGGAAAAAAAACAACGCTGGTAAGGTCATCTACACCCACTGGGCAGCACAGAGTCCAGGCTAATCCAACCAGCTTTATCTCTAGAGAAAGATCCGAAAGTAGAAATAGACCTAATCTAACCAGGTTTATCTCTAGAGAAAGAACCCAAAGTAGAAATAGACCTAATCTATCCAGCTTTATCTCTAGAGAAAGATCCCAAAGTAGAATTGGACCTAATCTAACCAGGTTTATCTCTAAAGAAAGATCCCAACGTAGAAATAGACCTAATCTAACCAGGTTTATCTCTAGAAAAAGATCCCAAAGTAGAAATAGACATAATCTAACCAGGTTTATCTCTAGAGAAAGAACCTAAAGTAGAATTAGACCTAATCTAACCAGGTTTATCTCTAGAAAAAGATCCCAAAGTAGAAATAGACCTAATCTAACCAGTTTTATCTCAAGAGAAAGATCCCAAAGTAGACATAGACCTAACGTAACCAGGTTTATCTCTAGAGAAAGAACCCAAAGTAGAAATAGACCTAATCTAACCAGGTTTATCTCTAGAGAAAGAACCCAAAGTAGAAATAGACCTAATCGAACCAGCTTTATCTCTAGAGAAAGATCCCAAAGTAGAAAAAGACCTAATCCAGGCTAATCTAACCAGGTTTATCTCTAGAGAAAGAACCCAAAGTAGAAATAGACCTAATCTAACCAGGTTTATCTCAAGAGAAAGATCCCAAAGTAGAAAAAGACCTAATCCATGGAAACAGATTTCTCCGAACCACAGGGCTACGTTGGAAGAGGAACATAAATTCACAATAATTCAATGAACACTTTAATAGTTTTAACTTTGAATGTGCGTGGGTTGAGATGTGCGTGGGTTGAGATGTGCGTGGGTTGAGATGAGCGTGGGTTGAGAGCGTGTTGCGATGTGCGTGGTTAAGATGTGGCTGAGATGTGCGTGGGTTGAGATGTGCGTGGGTTGAGATGCGTGGGTTGAGATGTGGTTGAGATGTGCGTGGGTTGAGATGTACGTGGGTTGAGATGTGCGTGAATTGAGATATGCGTGAGTTGAGATGTGCGTGGGTTGAGATGTGGGGTTGAGATGTGCGTGGGTTGAGATGTGCGTGGGTTGAGATGTGCGTGAGTTGAGATGTGCGTGGGTTGAGATGTGCGTGGGTTGAGATGTGCGTGAGTTGAGATGTGCGTGGGTTGAGATGTCCGTAAGTTGAGATGTGCGTGAGTTGAGATGTGCATGGGTTGAGATGTGCGTGGGTTGAGATGTGCGTGGCTTACGATGTGGTTGAGATGTGCGTGGGTTGAGATGTACGTGGGTTGAAATGTGCGTGGGTTGAGATGTGCGTGGCTTACGATGTGGTTGAGATGTGCGTGGCTTGAGATGTGCATGGGTTGAGATGTGCGTGGGTTGAGATGTGCGTGGCTTACGATGTGGTTGAGATGTGCGTGGGTTGAGATGTGCGTGGGTTGAGATGTGCGTGGCTTACGATGTGGTTGAGATGTGCTTGGGTTGAGATGTGCGTGAGTTGAGATGTGCGTGGGTTGAGATGTACGTGGGTTGAGATGTACGTGGGTTGAGATGTGCGTGGGTTGAGATGTGCGTGAGTTGAGATGTGCGTGAGTTGAGATGTACGTGGGTTGAGATGTACGTGGGTTGAGATGTGCGTGGGTTGAGATGTGCGTGGGTTGCGATATGCGTGGGTTGAGATGTACGTGGGTTGAGATGTGGTTGAGATGTGCGTGGGTTGAGATTTTTGTTGAAATGTGCGTGGGTTGAGATGTGGTTGAAATGTGCGTGGGTTGGGATGTCCGTGGGTTGAGATGTACGTGGGTTGAGATGTGGTTGAGATGTGCGTGGGTTGAGATGTGTGTGGGTTGAGATGTGCGTGGGTTGAGATGTGGTTGAGCTGTGCGTGGATTGAGATGTGCGTGAGTTGAGATGTGCGTGGGTTGAGATGTGGTTGACATGTTGAGATGTGGTTGAGATGTGCGTGGATTGAGATGTGCGTGGGTTGAGATGTGGTTGAGATGTGCGTGGGTTGAGATGTGGTTGAGATGTGCGTGGATTGAGATATGCGTGAGTTGAGATGTGCGTGGGTTGAGATGTGGTTGACATGTGCGTGAGTTGAGATGTGCGTGGGTTGAGATGTGGTTGAGATGTGCGTGGGTTGGATGGGCGTGGGTTGAGATGTGGTTGAGATGTGCGTGGGTTGAGATGTGGTTGAGATGTGCGTGGGTTGAAATGTGTGTGGGTTGGGATGTCCGTGGGTTGAGATGTGCGTGGGTTGAGATGTGGTTGAGATGTGCGTGGATTGAGATGTGCGTGGGTTGAGATGTGGTTGAGATGTGCGTGGGTTGAGATGTGCGTAGGTTGAGATGTGCATGGGTTGAGATGTGGTTGAGATGTGCGTGGATTGAGATGTGCGTGAGTTGAGATATGCGTGGGTGGAGATGTGGTTGACATGTGCGTGAGTTGAGATGTGCGTGGGTTGAGATGTGGTTGAGATGTGCGTGGGTTGAGATAGGCGTGGGTTGAGATGTGTTTGAGATGTGCGTGGGTTGAGACGTGCGTGGTCTGAGATGTGGTTGAGATGTGCGTGGGTTGAGATGTGCGTGGGTTGAAATGTGGTTGAGATGTGCGAGGGTTGAGATGTGCGTGGGTTGAGATGTCCGTGAGTTGAGATGTGCGTGAGTTGAGATGTGCGTGGGTTGAGATGTGCGGGGGTTGAGATGTGCGTGGGTTGAGATGTGCGTGGGTTGAGATGTGCGTGAGTTGAGATGTGCGTGGGTTGAGATGTGCGTGGGTTGAGATGTGCGTGAGTTGAGATGTGCGTGGGTTGAGATGTCCGTGAGTTGAGATGTGCGTGAGTTGAGATGTGCATGGGTTGAGATGTGCGTGGGTTGAGATGTGCGTGGCTTATGATGTGGTTGAGATGTGCGTGGGTTGAGATGTGCGTGGGTTGAGATGTACGTGGGTTGAGATGTGCGTGGGTTGAGATGTACGTGGGTTGAGATGTGGTTGAGATGTGCGTGGTTTGAAATGTGCGTGGGTTGGGATGTGCGTGTGTTGAGATGTACGTGGGTTGAGATGTGGTTCAGATGTGCGTGGGTTGAGATGTGTGTGGGTTGAGATGTGCGTCGGTTGAGATGTGGTTGAGATGTGTGTGGATTGAGATGTGCGTGGGTTGAGATGTGGTTGAGATGTGCGTGGTTTGAGATGTGCGTAGGTTGAGATGTGCGTGGGTTGGGATGTGCGTGGATTGAGATGTGCGTGGGTTAAGATATGCGTGGGTTGAGATGTACGTGGGTTGAGATGTGCGTGGGTTGAGATGTGCGTGGGTTGAGATGTGCGTGGGTTGAGATGTGGTTGAGATGTGCGTGGGTTGGGATGTGCGTGGGTTAAGATGTACGTGAGTTGAGATGTGGTTGAGATGTGCGTGGGTTGAGATGTGCGTGGGTTGAGGAAGAACAAGAAGTTGAAAGCTATTTTTAGACTTTTCAAAATAGAAAAATATGACATTTTAGCATTACAAAAGACCTATTTAAAAGATACAGATCTCAACTATTAGAAGCACACTGGTAAGGAAGAATTCATTTACAAGAAGGGACAGAACACTGTAGAGGATTAATAACCTCATTCAGTAAAATAAAATATCTCTCTCATTCTCTCTCTCTCTCTCTCTCTCTCTCTCTCTCTCTCTCTCTCTCTCTCTCTCTCTCTCTCTCTCTCTCTCTCTCTCTCTCTCTCTCTCTCTCTCTCTCTCTCTCTCTCTCTCTCTCTCTCTCTCTCTCTCTCTCTCTCTCTCTCTCTCTCTCTCTCTCTCTCTTTCTTTCTCTCCCTTGCTCTTTCTCTTTCTAACATTCTCTTTCTCTAACAGTCACAATGAAACAAAAGCTAAAATAGTCTCATTTATCGGTATTGCTTTATCTTTGCAGCCCGTGACCTCAACCAAACTAGTCAACTACAACCAGTCACCCATCTGGACTTCAACGTATCGTCACCTGCGGTATGCCGTGATTTTTGCAATGTTCATGTTGGTTCTCTGTTTTTACCTGAGTGGGCGATTGCCAAATTTCATAACACATGTTGACCATACTTTACGAGACAATTATGCTAATGTAAGCCAACAGTACAGTAAACGTCAAAACCAAGTCAATTTAACGACTTTAATGTCAGAATCATTGATTAATGTTGATCGTTTAGCAGAGATGTTGACACAAAAAATCAGTGTTGCCGCTGCCACAATCAAGAAGTCCAATTGCAACCTACCTGTGCTTCCAATGCCACCCTTGCTGACAGCTGTGATGGCCAAAAAGTGCCTAAGAAAGAAATTACCGACAGATATCAAAGAACGAGTGTCCCAGCTTGTGAATCCTGTGGAGCTTCAGCTAAGTAAGGATACTTGGAAAGTGCTCGAGGAAATGGCTCAAAAGTTGTCCGGCCATTACGACGTTATATTACTAACCGCTGGTTCTTCGAACCATTATTTGGAAACACAGGCTATGATGAAGACCGTTCATGAAAACGTTATGCCTGTGATAAAGAATTTCACTTTGCATATTTTACGACCTAGGTCTATCGGCCATTCAGCGACAGGAAATGGTAGAAACGTGCAAATGCCACGTCTTTGATTTTCCATTTAAGAAATTTCAGAGCTTCTTGAGGATTTATATTGTTATGCATGGAAACCGATTATAGTCAAAGCTCACGTTCAACAAGCCAATGTTGCTATCTGGGCAGATGCTTCTACTCGATTTCACAGAAATTCCACCCACTTGCGCACCCTTATTGAAGAGACACGCCAAAAGAGGTGTCGTTTTAGGTTCAGAACGAGATATATCTTCGTTCCGAACGCTCAAAAACATGTACCATTTCTTTGGCGATGAACCTTGTGCGAACTTAGGAATGAGAACCGTCGCTGCCACCTTGGGTTTTTACGCACGCGATCCTTTCGTTGACAGAGTTATTTTGGAGCCTTGGGCAGCATGTGCAGTGCACAGAGAGTGCATCCGTAACAACCATTCGAACAGTTGCGTCCATGCCTTACAATGCACTAAAAAGCGAAAAATTGGAACTAACCTGGGAAAAGCCTGATGTTCCTATTTCATATGGTTTGTGTCACCGTTACGACCAATCAGCTATGAGCCTAATTTTGCAGAAGCTTTACCAAGGCTATTACGTTTGGGTTCGTATAAACACGAATCCATACTTAGACATTCGTAAAGGACATACGCTTAACTACTTTGCCACTTTGTTGAAAGCATAACTGAATATATCTAAATCTATCAACTACTAGTAGTAGTAGTGTTCTAGTAGTAGTAGTAGTAGTAGTAGTAGTAGTAGTAGTAGTAGTAGTAGTAGTAGTAGTAGTAGTAGTAGTAGTAGTAGTAGTAGTAGTAGTAGTAGTAGTAGTAGTAGTAGTAGTAGTAGTGGTGGTGGTGGTGGTGGTGGTACTAGTAGTAGTAGTAGTGTTCTAGTAGTAGTAGTAGTAGTAGTAGTAGTAGTAGTAGTAGTAGTAGTAGTAGTAGTAGTAGTAGTAGTAGTAGTAGTAATAGTAGTAGTGGTAGTAGCAGAAGTAGTAGTAGTAGTAGTAGTAGTAGTCGTAGTAGTAGTAGTAGTAGTAGTAGTAGTAGTAGTAGTAGCAGTAGTAGTAGTAGTAGTAGTAGTAGTAGTAGTAGTAGTAGTAGTATCGAAGTGACCATTCGCAACAATGACGAATACCATTAGAATCGGCTGTCAAGTTGCCGCCTGTGAAGTCCCGTGGTCGACTCAGAAAGCGACGGCATTTTACGTTGAAGTTAAAGGGGCGGCACAAAAATAATCTAATTAATAGCATTATGTCATTATGAATGTGGAATGGAAGAGGCGGATAAGAGTGTTTGTGTGTGTGTGTGTGTGTGTGTAGGTATGTGTGTAGGTATGTGTGTGTGTGAGTGAATGGTGTGTGGCTATCTTGTGTGTGTGTGCGTTGGCTCCATAATACTTGTGTAAACGTTGTTGATTCCGATAACTTTGTTTGTTGTTTTTTGTAGAATGTAAATCGATGATTTATTTCCATTTACTGTATGTGTATGCATTGTAATAATAGATAATCATTGTTTTCGTCAATTTCTCTAATGTTCAAAATTATTATAAATATATAATTTTCCTGTCATATTCCCAGTAAGATTTACTTTCTTATTGC
>JAXRKP010002803.1:5000-15000 GCA_037039925.1 Doris montereyensis
AGAGATCAGGACCTTCTCTCTCTCTCTCTCTCTCTCTCTCTCTCTCTCTTTCTCTCTCTCTCTCTCTCTCTCTCTCTCTCTCTCTCTCTCTCTCTCTCTCTCTCTCTCTCTCTCTCTCTCTCTCTCTCTCTCTCTCAGAGGAAATAGCAAAAGTGAACTCTCTCTTCTTCAAGTAGAAGAAGGAGAGGAAATAGCAAAGTGAACGTTGTTTTAAAGTAGAAGAAGGAGAAAATAGCAAAGTGAACGATGTTTTCAAATAGAAGAAGGAAAGGAACAGCAAAGTGAACTATGTTTTCAAATAGAAGAAGGAAAGTGAAATATCAAAGTGAACGATGTTTCAAATAGAAGAAGGAAAGGAAATCTCAAAGTGAACGATGTTTTCAAATAGAAAGAAGGAAAGGAAATCTCAAAGTGAACGATGTTTTCAAATAAATGAAGGAAACAAAGTGAAAACAAAGTGAACGATGTTTTCAAACAAAGAAGGAAAGGAAAAACAAAGTGAACGATGTTTTCAAATAAATGAAGGAAAGGAAAAAAACAAAGTGAATGATGTTTTCAAGTAGAAGAAGGAATGGAAACAATAAAGTGAACTATGTTTTAAAAGAAGAAGGAAAGGAAATAGCAAAGTGAACGATGTTTTAAAGTAGAAGAAGGAAAGGAAATAGCAAAGTGAACTATGTTTTAAAAAGTAGAAGAAGGAAAGGAAATAGCAAAGTGAACGATGTTTTAAAGTAGAAGAAGGAAAGGAAATAGCAAAGTGAACTATGTTTTAAAGTAGAAGAAGGAAAGGAAATAGCAAAAGTGAACGATGTTTTAAAGTAGAAGAAGGAAAGGAAATAGCAAAGTGAACGATGTTTTAAAGTAGAAGAAGGAATGGAAACAATAAAGTGAACGATGTTTTTAGAAGAAGGAAAGGGAAATAGCAAAGTGAAATGTTTTCTACAGAAGAAGGAAAATAGCAAAGTGAACGATGTTTTAAAGTAGAAGAAGGAAAGGAAAAATAGCAAAGTGAACGATGTTTTCAAGTAGAAGAAGGAAAGGAAATAGCAAAGTGAACGATGTTTTCAAACAGAAGAAGGAAAGGAAATAGCAAAGTGAACTATGTTTTCAAGTAGAAAATGAAAGGAAATAGCAAAGTGAAATGTTTTCAAATAGAAGAAGGAAAGGAAATAGCAAAGTGAACGATGTTTTCAAATAGAAGAAGGAAAGAAATAGCAAAGTGAACGATGTTTTCAAATAGAAGAAGGAAAGGAAATAGCAAAGTGAACGATTTTTAAAGTAGAAGAAGGAAAGGAAATAGCAAAGTGAACGATGTTTTCAAATAGAAGAAGGAAAGGAAATAGCAAAGTGAACGATGTTTTCAAATAGAAGAAGGAAAGGAAATAGCAAAGTGAACGATGTTTTCAAATAGAAGAAGGAAAGGAAATAGCAAAGTGAACGATGTTTTCAAATAGAAGAAGGAAATGAAATATCAAAGTGAACGATGTTTTCAAATAGAAGAGGAAACGAAATATCAAAGTGAACGATGTTTTCAAATAGAAGAAGGAAAATGAATATCAAAGTGAACGATGTTTTCAAATAGAAGAAGGAAAGGAAATCTCAAAGTGAACGAATGTTTTCAAATAGAAGAAGGAAAGAAAACAAAGTGAACGATGTTTTCAAATAAATGAAGGAAAGGAAAAAAAAAAGTTAACGATGTTTTCAAATAGAAGAAGGAAAGGAAATAGCAAAGTGAACGATGTTTTAAAGTAGAAAAGGAGAGGAAATAGCAAAGTGAACGATGTTTTCAAATAGAAGAAGGAAAAGGAAATAGCAAAGTGAACGATGTTTTAAAGTAGAAGAAGGAGAGGAAATAGCAAAGTGAACCATGTTTTCAAATAGAAGAAGGAAAGGAAATAGCAAAGTGAACGATGTTTTAAAGTAGAAAAGGAGAGGAAATAGCAAAGTGAACGATGTTTTAAAGTAGAAGAAGGAGAGGAAATAGCAAAGTGAACCATTCAATTCAATTCAAGAGAAATAGTAAAGTGAACCATGTTTTAAAGTAGAAGAAGGAATTCAAAAATGGATGTGGGGTCATTCCATTCCATTCATTCCATTCAATTCAATTCAATTCAATTAATTCAATTCAATTCAATTCCATTGCATTCCATTCAATTCCATTCCATTCCATTCAATTCAATGTAATTCATTTCAATTCAATTCAATTCAATTCAAATACTTTATTTCACCCCAAAGGGAAATTTGGCATAATACAAATATTTACCCGCGTAAAGAACAAACTCCAACAACACTGTGCAATCGAAAGCTAAAGGTAAAACGAAATGACAGTTAACGTGTGTCTATAAATTGTAATTCTACTTACGATGTGGTAAGGTGGCTTCATTCTGTAGACGTTCTTCCTGATTCCAGTCTCTACATGGCCGACGCCAGCACACATCGATTGGTAGGAGGAACATTGCGGTTATATTATATATATATATATATATATATATATATATATATATATATATATATATATATATATATATATATATATATATATATATATATATATATATATAATATATATATAATATATATATATATAATATATATATATATATAATATATATATATATATATATATATATATATATATATATATATATATATATATATATATATATATATATATATATATATATCAAGCTAGACGTCTCTAACTTTGACCACTTATATCTCAGGAACCACTGTGTACCCACAACCTCCATATTTCGCATGTATATTTCAAATTCTCATAGCCTGTTTCATGTTCTACCAAAAACTCTTGGATCGAATCAGTATTTTGACGCGTCACGAGGTATATTATATCGCCTGGAGGCAATGGTTAAAGAAAGTGTGTTTTTCGGCGCCCCTATTTTCAAATACTGTAATCTTTCTTTCTTCCTTTCTTTATCAGTTCCCAATCTATCTTTTCGGTGTATAGGTGCAGGTGGACGAGGACGATCTTTCTCCAGGATGCACTGTCCTGGCATTTTCTGTTTCCTTCCAAAAATGTTACATTTCTATTCTTTAATGCCTCTTTTATATCTTCTTCCCACTTTCTCCTAGGTCTGCCTTTTGGTCTTTTACCTTGAGCTTTAGCACAGTATACTGATTTAGCTATTCTATTGTCTCTCATTGTGTTTTACATGCCCAAATCATCTCAATTGATTTGTTTCTATCTTAGTTTTCATGCCATCTGCTTTGGTTTGACCTCTTATTGTTGTGTTTCTGATTTTGTCTCTTTTAGTTTTCTCTACTACTCTTGTTCGATATTTCATTTCAGCTGCCTGTACTCTACTGTATTCTCTACTGTATTCTCTACTGTGTAAGGTCAGGTTTCACTGCCATAGAGGAGAGAGGAAAATAAACTGTGTTCTATACTGCCATTTTTGGTTTTGTTGACAATTCTTGTTTACCTACAAATGTCTTTCCTAGATGGCTATATATTACATTGCTTTTTGATTCTCTGGCTGATTTGTTCTCTCTTAGTTTTTCTCTCAGAGTTAAATCATTACTCCTAGGTAATTTTAGCTGTGAACTTATTCTAAATTCTTCTTGTCCAATTTTAGCTTCCTAGTTACTTACTAGCATTGTTTTGGTTTTCTTTGCATTTATTCTCATTCCTCTTTTAGTTAGTTCATTATTCATGATGCTGATATTCGACTGAAGGTCACTTTCCGTTTTTCCAAACAGAATTAAATCATCGGCAAATAAAAACATTGATACATTTACTGGTTTGAGCTTCCACATACCTACATTCATTTCTCCATTTTTTAGGATGCCTTTGCGACTGAATCCATAAATGTGATAAACAAAAGAGGACTTGGGGTATAACCCTGTCTTACCCCTAATATCTACATCAAATTATTAAGATATGTTTCCAGCTACTCTCACTGCACATGTTGGTTTTATTGTAAAAACTTAATGGCTTCAACTAAATTTTGCTCTACGTTGTGTTCTTTAAGGAATGCCATAGTTCGTCCCTTCCTCACAGTGTCAAACGCCTTTTCTAGATCTATAAAACACAGTTAATGTTTCTCTCAAGGAATTTTTCTATTATTTGTTTAATCGTAACTATGTGGTCTTGTACACTTCTTCCTGGTCTAACTCTACTCAGATGCTCTTCAATGTGATCCTCTACTCTTTTTTCTTAGTAATCCTTTTGCAGTATCCTGGCATACAATTTTGTTGGTACGCTAAGTAGTGATATCCCTCTATAGTTTAAGCATTCAATGGTTGATCCTTTTGTTATGTATTGGTACTACCGTTCCCTTTATTCCAGTCGTTTGGCACCTGTTTGGACTTCCATGCTTGTTGGCATATTGCATGTAGTAGTTTGTCTGCCTCTCTCTCCCTTGGTTGTTAATCATAATTTCTGGATCAACTTGATCTGCTCCTTGTGGTACCTACTCCTAGGGCTTTTCCTAATTTCACTTTTCTGACAGCTGTTTGGTTCTTCCATTGATATATCTACATCTTCAGCTGTCTCCTCTGGATTACTTGTTAATCTTACCAATTGATCTGTACTCCTTGTTTCATGTGTTCTGAAGGGATTATTTAATTGTTGAAAATACTTTCTCCACGCTTCCATGATTTACCTGTCTTCTTTCATTATTTCTCCTTTGGCCTTCTTAATTTGTCGTATTGGGCATGCCTTGGTCTTTCTCATGCTCTTCATTGCCCCCCCAAGATCAGCGTTTGATTTCCTTGATAGCTTTCTTGAAGTCTTTGTCCCGCTCTTCCAATTGTTCCTGTTTTTGCTTTTCTCATTTCCTCTTTGGCGATAGTTCTTTTATTCACGCAATATATCCTATCCGCTGGTCACTTTGTTTGCAAGTATTTCTCCAGACATCCTCTCGTTTTCTTTAGATCTGTTTTGACATTCTCATTGCAATTCACGCTGTCTTTTCCTATCTCCTTTATGTTGTTGCCTACCACAGACCTCTCTTCAGTACAACTGAGGAGTATTTTTATACAATTGCCACTTTTCTTCAATTGTGCTATAATTTAATCCATCCGCCTTTCACTGATAAATCTTTTATCCCTGATTGGTATATCTCTTTTACTATTGGTTGATTTAGTTCCTCTATTTTGAGTTTAGTAGCTTTCTTCTCTTTCCTTTTCTCTTTCTTTTCTTCAGTCAGTAATCTCATTTTGGCAATCACTAGGTGATGATCACTAAATATTTCTGCTCCTCTGTTTACTCTTGCACCCAATGCACAATAAAAAAGGAGCTGCTAACTATTATGTAGTCTACCAAGGACTTTCAACATCTGTCTTCATTTACTCTTGTATATTTGTGGATATCTTTATGAGGAAAACAGGTGTTGGCTATTTTCATGTTATTCTTTAAGCAAAACTCTATTAGTCTCTCTCCATTTGGAGAAGTTGTTGTCTCCACTGCTTTACATTTTACTCCTCCTGATTGTTCTATATTGTTGCCTACTCTTGCGTTTAAATCTCCTAAAACCATTAGTTCCCGTTTGTGTTTAATGTTATTTGCAGCTATTTGTAAATCGTTTTCGAAGATATCTTTATCTTTGTTAGTGGCGTCTTCGTTTAGTTCATAAGCTATTAATAACTTAATTTCTCTTCCTTTTGATTTGAATATTTACCTCTACAGCTGTCGACTTATAAATTTCCCAGGTTTCTGTGGTTTTTCATGCCTTTTATGCAATTATATGACCTGTTTCAATGTTTCTAGTTCTATCTCTTGACACCTACTCCCACAATGACAAAATATGTTTGTCCTACATTTTTTATTCCTTGTCCTTTTTTCTTTGTTTCTAAATAGTTAAAATGTCTGATTTTAATTTGTCTCACTTCTTCAACTAATTCTTTTTTCCATTTATTGCCCTAACGTTCCATGTTCCGAAAATCACAATCCGTATTCTTTTTTATAAGTTCGTCTTCGAGATCAAACCAGTTGTATTATATTTATTTCTGAATCAGTTAGGTTTTGGATGCTGGTGGGATTAGCCCACTGTGCCCTAGGTAGATAGGGTTGTCACCTTGATGCCCACTACCAGGCCTTGTTATTTTCTGTCAGCTAACACCCTTAGCCTTTGGTCATTGAAGACCAGCCTGCAAGGCAGCAGGTTATTATTTTCAGTGTGCTAACTCCTTAGCTTTTGGTCAGCTAAGACCACCTGCAAAGCAGCAGGTTTTTTTTCCGTCAGGCCAACTCCCTTAGCCTTTGATCAGCGAAGAACCTGACTCCTGCAAGGCAGCTGGAGACTCGTGAGGGCGGGATTATCTACTCCCCGCGCCAGCTTACTTCCTATGCTTTAGCTAACAGATGGTGCAATATATATACATGCCCTCGGGATAATAGTCCGTATTGTTCCTTCTAACCTCCATCCTCATCCACACTGCCACTGGAGGAGAGAATGAAGAGGAGGAGATAGAGGACAGGGCTAACACATACGATGCCACTGAGTGATGTCGCTATCACAAATGAATAGTTTCGAGTCCGCGGCACTTTGGAAGACACTGGTTTCCTTTTTCACGGATTCAAAACTTTTAACACAAGCCAACTGGCTTAAAACAAAAACACAAAATCAAAGCTAGCAAGACCACCAACAGCAGTACAACAAGGAACGAACAAAACTGATGACCAAATAACATGATTTTTAAACACTGTTTTCTCTTATTGAAGAAATATTATTATTATTATTATATCGTGTATCTGCACTGCTTGGCTTAGCTAGATGGTTCTTTATCAGAATCTAGCTTGCTTACGTTAAAAACCTACGAAGGATATCGACAGATGATGAAAACCTTACCTGAGCGAAATACCTTTGGAGCACTGCAAAGACACGAAGAATGCATTTAATCATTAGGCGTTAATAACCGAGTCACATTAATTTGTAGAGAAGAACAGGGGTGCAACAGGGTGTATGCAGAAAGACATGAATAGGGATATGAAATAACAATCCTCATAGGAACAAAGACGAGACGAATACAGAGGAATATAAAAGGCTCACCGACTGTACATCGGCAGGCCATTTTTATTCATACAATTCCCAAACTCCCCGCAGAACACGTAAAAGTATAATCAGCCGTTTAGGCATTTAGTACTTCTTAACACTGAGAAGATTTGTTCTCCCTTAGCTGGGTACTAATTCACATTTGAGTCATGAGGCTATAGAATGGAGCACTACGACACAGAAAAAGATCAGAGCAGACAAAAACCGAGTTTATGATCGCGCTGGCTCGTTCTTTCCCCTGCCAATGGAACTATATATGATATGATAGAGATCAAACCATCAGATCACAAGTGAAAGATAACTTTCCTCACCGATAATAACGCCATAAGATATGTTATTTTCACATGGAAACAACTGACGACGAAGAGTAAATAATATGTGATTCACATGCATCAAACATCACCAATGATCAAAAAAGAGGATATCCATATCGTTACAAATCCCGTCACATGTGGAGTTGCTTGGCTACATACTGTACACTACATTGAAGTTGTTTGGCTACATACTGTACTCTACATGGAGGTTGTTTGGCTACATACTGTACACTACATGGAAGTTGTTTGGCCACATACTGCACGCTACATGGAAGTTGTTTGGCTACATATTGTATACTACATGGAAGTTGTTTGGCCACATACTGCACGCTACATGGAAGTTGTTTGGCCACATACTGCACGCTACATGGAAGTTGTTTGGCCACATACTGTACACTACATGGAAGTTGTTTGGCTACATATTGTATACTACATGGACGTTGTTTGGCTACATACTGTACACTACATGGAAGTTGTTTGGCTACATAGTGCACGCTACATGGAAGTTGTTTGGCCACATACTGCACGCTACATGGAAGTTGTTTGGCTACATAGTGCACGCTACATGGAAGTTGTTTGGCCACATACTGCACGCTACATGGAGCTTATTTGGCCACATGCTGTGCAGACACCTCCCAAATACCCACAAAGCAAAGCGATGGCATTTATTTTGAAAGCACATTTTTTAAAAGACCTAACAACTCTATTAGACATGATAAATTCAACCATCAAAAAGATCTAAGAGATGTGTTTTCAAACAACTCTATCCGACATGCTAAATTCAAACTTTTAAGAGATGAGCTTGAAATTATATATATGATCAACAGAAGATATTAACAATCTCTAAGACACCACACACGATCAAGAGATGTTAACAATCTCTAAGACACCACACACGATCAAGAGATGTTAACAATCTCTAAGACACCACACACGATCAAGAGATGTTAACAATCTCTAAGACACCACACACAATCAACAGATGTTAACAATCTCTAAGACACCACACACGATCAAGAGATGTTAACAATCTCTAAGACACCATACACGATCAAAAGATATTAACAATCTCTAAGACACCACACACGATCAAAATATGTTAACAATCTCTAAGACACCACACACGATCAAAAGATGTTAACAATCTCTAAGACACCACACACGATCAAAAGATGTTAACAATCTCTAAGACACCACACACGATCAAAAGATGTTAACAATTTCTAAGACACCACACACGATCAAAAGGTGTTAACAATCTCTAAGACACCACACACGATCAAAAGGTGTTAACAATCTCTAAGACACCACACACGATCAAAAGGTGTTAACAATCTCTAAGACACCACACAAGATCAAAAGGTGTTAACAATCTCTAAGACACCACACACGATCAAAAGGTGTTAACAATCTCTAAGACACCACACACGATCAAGAGATGTTAACAATCTCTAAGACACCACACACGATCAAAAGATGTTAACAATCTCTAAGACACCACACACGATCAAAAGATGTTAACAATCTCTAAGACACCACACACGATCAAGAGATGTTAACAATCTCTAAGACACCACACACGATCAAGAGATGTTAACAATCTCTAAGACACCACACACGATCAAGAGATGTTAACAATCTCTAAGACACCACACACGATCAAAAGGTGTTAACAATCTCTAAGACACCACACACGATCAAAAGATGTTAACAATCTCTAAGACACCACACACGATCAAGAGATGGCGTTAACAATCTCTAAGACACCAAGATCAAGAGATGTTAACAATCTCTAAGACACCACACACGATGGAAGTTGATGTTAACAATCTCTAAGACACCACATTTGATCAAGATGATGGTAACAAGCTTGTCGGCCACACACGATCAAGAGATGTTAACAATCTCTAAGACACCACACGATCAGAGATACTTAACAATCTCTAAGACACCACACACGATGGAGCTTGTTTGTCTACATACTGACATGCCACACACGATCCAAGAGATGTTAACAATCTCTAAGACACCACACGATCTAAAGCATGGTGGCAAGTCATCATGACAAAGATGCTATGTGGAACTTGAACACATGCTGCCAAGGATCATGAGGCAATGTCATAGATTTAACAAGTGAGAAAAGCCATGTCATTTATTTTGAATGACATTTTTTAAGAAAGCCATGCTCTATCAGATTGAATAAATTCAAGAAAGCCATGTCATAGACTTCAAATGAACTCTATCAGATAAGCAATGTAAAATAGATTTAAAAATGAGAAAGCAATGTCAGAAGATTTAATGAAATCTAAGACAGCAATGTCAAAGATTTAATGAATCTCTAAGAAACACATGTCATAGATTTAACAAGTAAGACAAACACACGATCACAATATATTAACAAGTAAGAAAACACACGATCATAAGATTTAATCTCTAAGACAAAGCCACGATCAATAGATTTAACAAGTAAGAAAGCCATGTCGATAGATTTAACAATCTCTAAGAAAGCCATGTCAAAGATTTAATGAATCTCTAAGACACCACCACGATCAAAGACTTAATGAATCTCTAAGACACCACAATGTCAAGAGATTTAATGAATCTCTAAGACAAGCAATGTCAGAGATTTAATGAATCTCTAAGAAAGCAATGTCAAGAGATTTAATCTAAGAC
>JAXRKP010002803.1:20000-27500 GCA_037039925.1 Doris montereyensis
TGTCGACAGAAAAGCCAGAAGAAAAGAAAACTTTGCCGGGGACTGGGAATCGAACGCGGGCTTCTAGATTGTAGTCGCCCGTTCTACCGACTGAACTAGCGCTGACTCTGACAGAAAAGTGTACACACAACAGCTGTATTTGACTACAATAGTTGCATTTCCAACCATGCAACGGCGTGATGAGAAAAGAGCGAATGTTCAAAGGAATGTACAATGTATGATTGATTGGCAGTGATAGTAAACATTACGTCGGCTCCTGATTATACTACTATTGTAAACGCTAATCACCATAAACTCATTTGGAGAAAGAGGAAGCTTTACAGCTAGATGTATCGGATTGGGAGAATTTTTGGAAGTAAAAACAAAACTCAGGTGACATTTTCGACAAGAAGTTGACCGAATTTGACTACATTGAATCAACTTCTTTTTTTTTTTTTTTTTTTGTGTGTGTGAGACATTGCATTGCTGACTGTGAATCCGATAATGATTTTGACTCTGACATTCTTCAATAAATAATGACCATATTATGTAGCGATGACAACCTATTTTAATTCAAAGCCAATGTAATCCTAGGAAGCGTTCATTTGCCTGACAGCATTGGCCAAACAGCGGTCTGCCTTACGATTCACCTAGTACCTTGATTGGTCAAACAGCAGCTGACCCAAGTGTTCCAAGTCAAATCTGCTGATTCACCTGCAGCCGGTGACCCAAATCAAATCGTAGCTGGTTTCACCTACCCAAGTCAAACCGTAGCTGGTTCACCTACAGTAGTCAAACCGTAGCTGGTCACCTCACCTGACCTAAGTCAAATCGTAGCTGGTTCACCCAGCTGGTGTTCCAATCAAATCGTAGCTGGTTCACCTGCAGCCGGCGACCCAAATCAAATCGTAGCTGGTTCACCCAAGTCAAACCGTAGCTGGTTCACCTACAGCCGGTGACCCAAGTCAAACCGTAGCTGGTTCACCTACAGCCGGTGACCTAAGTCAAATCGTAGCTGGTTCACCTACAGCCGGTGACCCAAGTCAAACCGTAGCTGGTTCACCTACAGCCGGTGACCCAAGTCAAACCATAGCTGGTTCACCTACAGCCGGTGACCCAAGTCAAACCGTAGCTGGTTCACCTGCAGCCGGTGTCCCAAGTCAAACCGTAGCTGGTTCACCTACAGCCGGTGACTCAAGTCACAAACTGTAGCTGGTTCACCTACAGCCGATGACCCAAGTCAAACCGTAGCTGGCTCACCTACAGCCGGTGACCCAAGTCAAATCGTAGCTGGTTCACCTACAGCCGGTGACCCAAGTCAAACCGTAGCTGGTTCACCTCCAGCCGGTGACCCAAGTCAAACCGTAGCTGGTTCACCTACAGCCGGTGACCCAAGTCAAACCGTAGCTGGTTCACCTAGTCAGATCGTTAAACTGAAAGCCCGTATTGCACAGTAATGTATGCGTGAACTGCCCCGGAGAATAAATAAATAAATAATAATGAGGATGATGATGATGATGATGATGATGATGATGATGATTATGATGATGATGATGATAGTAATAATGATAATAATAATAATAGCAATAATAATAATAATAATAATAATAATAATAATAATAATAATAATAATAATAATAATAGAAAGAATAATAATAATAATAATAATAATAATAATAATAATATAATAATAATAATAATAATAATAATAATAATATAATAATAATAATAATAATAATAATAATAATAATAATAATAATAATAATATAATAATAATATAATAATAATAATAATAATAATAATAATAATAATAATAATAATAATAATAATAATAATAATAATAATAAAAACCAATAATTATAATATAAACATTACTATCTGGGTATTTTCTTGAATACCGGTACCTGAAGTGAAAATTGTCCCGTTTGTTCCTGTCAATTTAAGTTACGTATATGTGTAATTCGCATGGTGTACTGAGTTGAAATATGTCCTTGTGGTTTTCCTGACGCGTCCAGTTGCCATGGAAACGGCGACCATCTTTGATTTTGCCCCCAAATTTCACCACTTCAATATCGATAGGCTTTTTCGGTTCTCAACAAATTTGTCTCAAACTTTGCACACAGCTTATTTGATATAATATTTAAATTAATCACATCAGATTATTGTTTCATAAGTAAGTTTTGATTTTATGTATTTCCGAAAATAGCATATGAGAACAACCAAAAATATAAAAAAATTTGTACAAAAAATTCAAATTTTCCAAAATATAATACATATAAAAAAAACATCTGATCATTTCTGTGTTCTCGCCCGATCATCATCCCACCAAATTGCATGAAGATGCGTTGAGAAATTTAAAAAAAAAGTAGATAGGAAACAATTAACAAAAAAGGACTTTTTGAGAAAATCGTATTTTCTCTTTATTTCTGTTATTTGAATACATTTTTCTCCCATAAACCTAGGAAAAGATTAGGATAATATTTTGAAACATCATAAAACCTCGAGAGGCTCTCAACTATTTCTTATTGACACTGTTTCAAGTGCACCAGCACCTTTTTACTCATTTTGAGATGGTGCCTTTTGATGATAGGTGCGTGGAATATGTTCCGTACCTTCCGCCCGATCTAAGGCAATATTCATAATAGATCCTCCAATCTTGGATAGTGTTTATTGTGGCGATCAAAATGAGTACCAACTTGCCATAATATAGATAATATTTCTGGCTATTATCGTATAATATCTGTGGTGAAAGATAGGCCTGTAATGGTTCTAAAACAAATCGTATAAATTCAAAAAATCGATACTGAGCTTCTTTTATGATATCATTATGACGGGAATGAACTGCTCTATGCACTAGTATAATAGACTAGATTTGTCCCATTTACGGCAAAGATGGCATTCCCAGAACCTGCCCCCCCACCCCCTTAATAAGGTTGGTAGATTTATGGCATTTCTATTTTTTGTTTTTAGTGACTAACTCTAACCCCAAGGTGGCGTCAGTTATGAGATCCCGACTTGGAATCTAGCAAAGCCAGGTCCGACGTTATGTTCCTTGGGTAAAACACTTCACACGCATTTTCCCACTCTACCCAGGTGCAAATGGGTACAGACTAACCTGGGAGTAAACACCTCACATCAGACTAGCGTCCTGGCCAGGATGTGTTTATTATCACCTGTTCTACTTCACGGTACAGAAACCGGGATAAGCCCTGGCTCAATGAACCGTAACTACATTGAAAGAACTTTACTTTACTAACCCTAGGCCTAACCCTAACCCTAAATATATCCTTAACCCTAACCCTAACCTAACCCTAACCCTAACTCTAAACTTAACCTTAAATATATCCCTAACCCTAACCCTAACCCTAAATATATCTGTAACCCTAACCATAACCCTAATTATATCCTAACCTAACCCTAACCCTAAACCTAACCCTAACCCTAACCCTAACCCAACCCTAAATATATCCTAACCCTAACCCCAACCCTAAAGACCTAACCCTAACTATAAACCCCTTTTTCTCCAGGTTTCACATGTTTGTCTTTGGTAAGGTGCAATGTTGCCGAAAAAGCGGTAAATACCAGATCTCAGATCTGTATTATATTATTCAGATGTAAATCCAGATGTAGACTTGAGGTTAGAGTTAAATGTTCAACTACTAAGCGATCACTATTTTAATCACCTTTCAAGACTCACCTGTATTTCTGAAAACAAACACTTGTAAACGGTTCGTACCCTGTATCAAAATAGAGACTGATAATGTTATATTTTATATCTCGATTCTTGCTGTCAAACAAAAGTTTCAACGCAAATAGAAACCAGAATAACAATGCGTGATGTCCAGTCGATAGAAATAGAGATTATCGAGATTCTAGACCTAAGATCTAGATCTAGATTAGATCTAAATCTTTATTCTATAATCCATTTTGAAGCTTCGCTGCTTTCAGGTTTTGAAAGCCTCCTAAACGCCTCTGAGTGTGAAAGTGTATCCACTTCAATGTTAAACGACATATCAAGAAGCAATAATAGATCTAGAATCTGGATAGATATATAAATGTCTTTGATCTTCAACTTCCAGGCAAAACATAGGAAATGCAACCTCTATAATAAAGGATAAAACGTAAATGCCGTGAAAGAAAAACCGAGTCGAGAAGAGAAAACGTAGGATAGACATACTTCCGTTCAAGAGTATCCAGAGGACACCATTATTATTATGATATTTTATTGGGGCTTATTCTTATGCAAAGAAAGCGACCATTCTATTGTTTCTGATGTATCATTCAAAGAAACAAACCAAGCATTGAGAAATTTAGATGAGGTAACTATTGTAGCTTTGAATGAGTTGAAACAGAGATTCTTAAACTGGAGGACGTGGGGGGTTCACAAAGGGGGGGGGGGCGTGAAGGCTGGTGTCCTACTGTCTGTGAGACAGTGGTATGATGTCATATGATGTGTTAGACAATTGGATGATGTCATGTGGAGTGTGAAACAGTTGGATGATGTCCTATGGTGTGTGAAACAGTTGGATGATGTCATATGATGTGATAGACAATTGGATGATGTCATATGGAGTGTGAGACAATTGAATGATGTCATATGTTCTGTGTGACAATTGGATGATGTCATTTGGTGTGTTAGAAAATTGGGTGATGTCATATGGAGTGTGAGACAATTGAATGATGTCATATGTTCTGTGTGACAATTGGATGATGTCATTTGATGTGTTAGAAAATTGGGTGATGTCATATGGTGTGTGAGACAATTGGAGGATGTCATATGGTGTGTAAGACAATTGGAGGATGTCATATGGTGTGTAAGACAATTGGAGGATGTCATATGGTGTGTAAGACAATTGGAGGATGTCATATGGTGTGTGAGACAATTGGATGATGTCATATGGTGAGTGAGACAATTGGATGATGTCCTATGGTGTGTGAGACAATTGGATGATGTCATATGGTGAGTGAGACAATTGGATGATGTCCTATGGTGAGTGAGACAATTGGATGATGTCATATGGTGAGTGAGACAATTGGATGATGTCCTATGGTGTGTGAGACAATTGGATGATGTCCTATGGTGTGTGAGACAATTGGATGATGTCGTATGATGTGTGAGACAATTGGATGGTGTCCTATGATCTGTGAGACAATTGGATGATGTCATATGGTGTGTGAGACAATTGGATGATGTCCTATGGTGTATGAGACAATTGGATGATGTCGTATGATGTGTGAGACAATTGGATGGTGTCCTATGATCTGTGAGACAATTGGATGGTGTCTTATGATCTGTGAGACAACGGGGTGGTGTCCTACTGTCTGTGAGACAATGGAATGATGTTATAGGATGTGTTAGACAATTGGATGATGCCATATGGTGTGTGAGACAATTGGATGATGTCCTATGGTGTATGAGACAATTGGATGGTGTCCTATGATCTGTGAGACAACGGGGTGGTGTCCTACTGTCTGTGAGACAATGGAATGATGTTATAGGGTGTGTTAGACAATTGGATGATGTCTTATGGTGTGTGAGACAATTGAATGATGTCATAGGATGTGTGAGACAATACGACGATGCCATATGATGTGTGAGACAATGAGACGATGTTATATGAGCTGTGAGACAGTAGGATGGTGTCTTATGAACTATCAAACAATGGAATGATGTTCTCTGGACTGTGAGACAATAGGATAATATTCTATTGTCTGTGAATCAATGAGATGATGTCCTATGGTATGCAAGACAATGGGATGGTGTCCTATGGTATGCGAGACAATGGGATGGTGTCGTATGGTATGCAAGACAATGGGATGGTGTCCTATGGTATGCAAGACAATGGGATGATGTCCTATGGTATGCAAGACAATGGGATGATGTCCTATGGTATGCAAGACAATGGGATGATGTCCTATGGTATGCAAGACAATGGGATGGTGTCCTATGGTATGCAAGACAATGGGATGATGTCCTATGGTATGCAAGACAATGGGATGATGTCCTATGGTATGCAAGACAATGGGATGATGTCCTATGGTATGCGAGACAATGGGATGGTGTCGTATGGTATGCGAGACAATGGGATGGTGTCGTATGGTATGCAAGACAATGGGATGGTGTCCTATGGTATGCAAGACAATGGGATGATGTCCTATGGTATGCAAGACAATGGGATGATGTCCTATGGTATGCAAGACAATGGGATGGTGTCCTATGGTATGCGAGACAATGGGATGGTGTCGTATGGTATGCGAGACAATGGGATGATGTCCTATGGTATGCGAGACAATGGGATGATGTCCTATGGTATGCGAGACAATGGGATGGTGTCGTATGGTATGCGAGACAATGGGATGGTGTCGTATGGTATGCAAGACAATGGGATGGTGTCGTATAGTATGCGAGACAATGGGATGATGTCCTATGGTATGCAAGACAATGGGATGATGTCCTATGGTATGCAAGACAATGGGATGATGTCCTATGGTATGCAAGACAATGGGATGATGTCCTATGGTATGCGAGACAATGGGATGATGTCCTATGGTATGCAAGACAATGGGATGATGTCGTATGGTATGCAAGACAATGGGATGGTGTCGTATGGTATGCAAGACAATGGGATGGTGTCCTATGGTATGCGAGACAATGGGATGGTGTCGTATGGTATGCAAGACAATGGGATGATGTCCTATGGTATGTGAGACAATGGGATGGTGTCGTATGGTATGCGAGACAATGGGATGATGTCGTATGGTATGTGAGACAATGGGATGGTGTCGTATGGTATGCAAGACAATGGGATGATGTCGTATGGTATGCAAGACAATGGGATGGTGTCGTATGGTATGCAAGACAATGGGATGGTGTCCTATGGTATGCGAGACAATGGGATGGTGTCGTATGGTATGCAAGACAATGGGATGATGTCCTATGGTATGTGAGACAATGGGATGGTGTCGTATGGTATGCAAGACAATGGGATGATGTCCTATGGTATGTGAGACAATGGGATGGTGTCGTATGGTATGCAAGACAATGGGATGGTGTCGTATGGTATGCAAGACAATGGGATGGTGTCGTATGGTATGCAAGACAATGGGATGGTGTCCTATGGTATGCAAGACAATGGGATGATGTCGTATGGTATGCAAGACAATGGGATGGTGTCCTATGGTATGCGAGACAATGGGATGGTGTCGTATGGTATGCGAGACAATGGGATGGTGTCGTATGGTATGCAAGACAATGGGATGGTGTCCTATGGTATGCAAGACAATGGGATGATGTCCTATGGTATGCAAGACAATGGGATGATGTCCTATGGTATGCAAGACAATGGGATGGTGTCCTATGGTATGCGAGACAATGGGATGGTGTCGTATGGTATGCGAGACAATGGGATGATGTCCTATGGTATGCGAGACAATGGGATGATGTCCTATGGTATGCGAGACAATGGGATGGTGTCGTATGGTATGCGAGACAATGGGATGGTGTCGTATGGTATGCAAGAC
>JAXRKP010002803.1:32500-34996 GCA_037039925.1 Doris montereyensis
CAGAGAAGAAGACAGAAGAAGATACATCATACGAATAAACATACACAACAACAACTAACTCAACGCTAACTAACGACAACAATCATGACTAAGTGAGCATAGATAAGAAGAAGACATAGAAGAAGCAGAAGAAGAAGATAAGAAGAAGACTCGAATCCGGCAGGACGAAGGAAGAAGAATAAAAGAAGAAGCTAAGACGAGAGAAGAAAGAAGAAGAAGATAGGAAGAAGAAGAAGAAGAAGAGAAGAAGAAGAAGAAGAAGAGAACAAGAAGAAGAAAGCAGCGAAGAAGAAGAGAGAAGAAGAGAAGCAGAAGAAGAAGAAGAAGAAGAAGAAGAAGAAAAGAAAGAAAGAAGAAGAAGAAGAAGAAGAAGAAGAAGAAGAAGAAGAAGAAGAAGAAGAAGAAGAAGAAGAAGAAGAAGAAGAAGAAGAAGAAGAAGAAGAAGAAGAAGAAGAAGAAGAAGAAGAAGAAGAAGAAGAAGAAGAAGAAGAAGAAGAAGAAGAAGAAGAAGAAGAAGAAGAAGAAGAAGAAGAAGAAGAAGAAGAAGAAGAAGAAGAAGAAGGAGAAGAAGAAGAAGAAGAAGAAGGTGAAGAAGAAGAAGAAGAAGAAGAAGAAGAAGAAGAAGAAGAAGAGGAAGAAGAAGAAGAAGAAAAAGAAGAAGAAGAAGAAGAAGAAGTGGAAAAAGAAGAGGAAGGAGGCGTCTCTCCACGCTTTCCTGCAAATAATATCCATTCTGTCGTCATAACCGATATAAAATTCATTGATAAGAAATATGCGAATACGAAATGTTTTTTCTATCATTTTTTGATAAGCGAAAACCGTTGTAACGACTTTCGGCCAATGTAGAAGCTAGTGCATTCTGTGTGGAATGACTTGCATAGTTACAAAGACGCCGTGAAATTTTGTCACACTGAGCTGTGATAAGGGACCTGCCCCTTAAGTTAACTGTAGGGTTATACTTGTTTGTCTCATATGAGCCTTACGTAGAACTAGATAGTTTTTTCACGGTAATCAGCGCTGTTGTTTTTTTATTTCCTGGGAACTAGATCCAGCAAATTGATATCAATGTATAGATCTAGATCTAGATCTAGATCTAGTTAGACCTTTACTTTGCTTCAAATACTTAAATAATAATTGACAATTGTGACCGGTGATTGTGACTAAATCAAACTATGCTCTGACATTGTGTTATGATTTTGTACCTCATTAAGACGAAATATAGATCATAATTATTCGTCAAATACCTCAGACTTGTGGGTAATCAATATTATCTTTAGTAATAAAACAATGTAAAAAATTACTCCCTAAAGCGTTTATTTAATATAATATATACGTATACCGGGCATAAATCCTGGATCTAGATCTAGATCTAGATTCTAAATTTATTAGCAAAGAAAAACTTGTTTCGAAAACTAGATTTTGATCTAGATCCTCTTTGAATTCTTGATGAACTAATTATTTAACTTGAATAATTAGAGATACTTAAATTTTAAGATCGCCTGCTAAAATTCAGTTTTTTCAAAAAGTAAGCCACAATGAAAACTTTTTTAGATTTATTAAAAATCTATTGTTTACTTGATCTTTGATTAGATCTAAAGCTAGTTCTAGTTTTATGTAATTACTACCTTTGTCTGAATGAATAAGCTCTGTAGAGAGGCAATGAAGCCACCATTTCCAATAATGTAACACATTGGAAAGAAAATGTCAATTAGAAAAACCCAACTAATTTGAATTTGTCATTGAAATTAAAAGAATATTTTAAACATACTTCATAAATTTGTTTCTGTCAGACATAAGTCACATAGGGCAAGCTATAATCAGTATGGTATGTTAATTAACTTTAATTTGATTTTACCCACATCCACAACTAAGGTGATCTCGGAGGTATTGGTAGGATTTTTAATTTTGCTCCGACTGCGCTGTAAACAGCCAAGGAATGTTTAACATGCACAGAGTGTTGTGATCTGCACATAAGACCTCCTTTTTATCGTCCGTGTCGATGAGACTAAGTCTTAATTAATAGGTTAATAAAACTACTTATACTTATATTATATCTGTATTCCTAAAATATTATTCAACTTTAGCTGACTACAGCCTAAATAAAAAAGGCTAAAGCTTGTGGATCTTACTAGTATTATTTGTTCAGGATTTTTCTGTCATCTCTACTTTCAAAAGAACAATGTCACAACCTAGAATGTGAGAAAGCCGAGACCTTTAGGGTCCTTGAGACACATCAGTAAAACTCAACCTGACAAACTACCAACTATTCCTAAAATTCTTCCTGACATTTCTGCGGACAATGAAAGATTGAAAGGAGGAATTCATGGTAATGCAATGACTGTGCCTCCCTCTCAAGTTGAAACACACAGTCGGGAAAGTAATCGGGACGACCAAGTGATGATAGGCCAAAATCAGATTTTGTCAAATACTCCTCACAGCCTCCTAAATCATCAGGCTCCTCTGCAAGTGTCATTTCTCATGAGAATTGTGAACGGA
>JAXRKP010002804.1:2500-17500 GCA_037039925.1 Doris montereyensis
TGTTTATTAGATTGTCATTGGTTGTCGTTTTTCTTCTCTTTTTTTCGCTTTTGTCTCTTAGATAAATCGTGATCGAAATGTTCAAACGGTGTGTGGATGCAGCGCCTGTAGTAGATGTGCATTATAACAGAGCAACACACTTAGAAAGACCTAACGGTTCTGTGTTCTGTTTGTCTTTTGTTGTTCTTGTCGTTGTTGTTGTTGTTGTGTGTCTTTTTCCTAGAATTTCTTTTTTGACATGGCAAGCTGCCATGAATTGTGTGATCGCTCGTTGTGTTTTCAATGCGGACTTTTCAAGTCGCGATGTGGCAGCCTTACATCGTGTTCAGTGTAAAATGTCGCCGTTCAATAATTTTATTTTTCTCGTTGCCACACTGGTTAAAGTACACTGACTTAAATTGAACAATTTGCCACCGTCGTCACAAGACTTAAATTGAACAATTTGCCACCGTCGTCACAAGACTTAAATTGAACAATTTGCCACCGTCGTCACAAGACTTAAATTGAACAATTTGCCACCGTCGTCACAAGACTTAAATTGAACAATTTGCCACCGTCGTCACAAGACTTAAATTGAACAATTTGCCACCGTCGTCACAAGACTTAAATTGAACAATTTGCCACCGTCGTCACAAGACTTAAATTGAACAATTTGCCACCGTCGTCACAAGACTTAAATTGAACAATTTGCCACCGTCGTCACAAGACTTAAATTGAACAATTTGCCACCGTCGTCACAAGACTTAAATTGAACAATTTGCCACGGTCGTCACAAGACTTAAATTGAACAATTTGCCACCGTCGTCACAAGACTTAAATTGAACAATTTGCCACGGTCGTCACAAGACTTAAATGGAACAATTTGCCACGGTCGTCACAAGACTTAAATTGAACAATTTGCCACGGTCATCACAAGACTTAAATTGAACAATTTGCCACGGTCGTCACAAGACTTAAATTGAACAATTTGCCACGGTCGTCACAAGACTTAAATGGAACAATTTGCCACGGTCGTCACAAGACTTAAATTGAACAATTTGCCACGGTCGTCACAAGACTTAAATTGAACAATTTGCCACGGTCGTCACAAGACTTAAATTGAACAATTTGCCACGGTCGTCACAAGACTTAAATTGAACAATTTGCCACCGTCGTCACAAGACTTAAATTGAACAATTTGCCACGGTCGTCACAAGACTTAAATTGAACAATTTGCCACGGTCGTCACAAGACTAAATTGAACAATTTGCCACCGTCGTCACAAGACTTAAATTGAACAATTTGCCACGGTCGTCACAAGACTTAAATTGAACAATTTGCCACGGTCGTCACAAGACTTAAATTGAACAATTTGCCACGGTCGTCACAAGACTTAAATTGAACAATTTGCCACCGTCGTCACAAGACTTAAATTGAACAATTTGCCACGGTCGTCACAAGACTTAAATTGAACAATTTGCCACCGTCGTCACAAGACTTAAATTGAACAATTTGCCACGGTCGTCACAAGACTTAAATTGAACAATTTGCCACGGTCGTCACAAGACTTAAATTGAACAATTTGCCACGGTCGTCACAAGACTTAAATTGAACAATTTGCCACGGTCATCACAAGACTTAAATTGAACAATTTGCCACCGTCGTCACAAGACTTAAATTGAACAATTTGCCACGGTCGTCACAAGACTTAAATTGAACAATTTGCCACGGTCGTCACAAGACTTAAATTGAACAATTTGCCACGGTCGTCACAAGACTTAAATTGAACAATTTGCCACTTGGGTCATCACAAGACTTAAATTGAACAATTTGCCACGGTCGTCACAAGACTTAAATTGAACAATTTGCCACGGTCGTCACAAGACTTAAATTGAACAATTTGCCACGGTCGTCACAAGACTTAAATTGAACAATTTGCCACGGTCGTCACAAGACTTAAATTGAACAATTTGCCACGGTCGTCACAAGACTTAAATTGAACAATTTGCCACGGTCGTCACAAGACTTAAATTGAACAATTTGCCACCGTCATCACAAGACTTAAATTGAACAATTTGCCACGGTCGTCACAAGACTTAAATTGAACAATTTGCCACCGTCGTCACAAGACTTAAATTGAACAATTTGCCACCGTCGTCACAAGACTTAAATTGAACAATTTGCCACGGTCGTCACAAGACTTAAATTGAACAATTTGCCACTGTCGTCACAAGACTTAAATTGAACAATTTGCCACGGTCGTCACAAGACTTAAATCTAACAATTTGCCACCGTCGTCACAATTTGACTTATGTAAATTGAACAATTTGCCACCGTCGTCACAAGACTTAAATTGAACAATTTGCCACCGTCATCACAAGACTTAAATTGAACAAACGGTCGTCACTAAGACTTAAATCATGTATTATGTGACTTTAAAATTGAACAATTTGTCTAAGACTTAAATTGAACAATTTGCCACCGTCATCACTAAGACTTAAATTGAACAATTTTTATGGTCGTCTTAAATTGAACAATTTGACTGTCACAAGAATTGAACAATTTGCCACCGTTGTCACAAGACTTAAATTGAACAATTTGCCACGGTCGTCACAAGATGTGAATTGAATCAATTTGCCACTATGTCACAAGATGTATCACAAGACTTAAATTGAACTATGTATCAAGACTTAAATTGAACAATTTGCCATGTATGTGTGAACATCTATGTCGTCAAAAAAACTGGATCAGATGTCACAACGTTTAGGTATCTAAAATGTTATCCCTCTTAACTTCTATGTATTTATGTATCTATGCATATATGTATCTATGTATCTATGTATCTATGTATATATGTATATATGTATATATGTCTATATGTATATATGCATATATGTATCTATATATCTATGCATCTACGCATCTATGCATCTATGTATGTATGTATCTATGTATCTATGTATCTATGCATCTATGTATCTATGTATGTATGTATCTATGTATCTATGTATCTTTGCATCTACGCATCTATCCATCTATGTATCTATGTATCTTTGTATCTAAGTATATATGTATCTATGTATCTATGTATCTTTGCATCTACGCATCTATCCATCTATGTATATATGTATCTTTGTATCTAACTATCTATGTACCTATGTATCTATGTATCTATGTATCTATGTATCTATGTATCTTTGTATCTATGTATCTATGTATCTACGTATCTATGTATCTATGTATCTATGTATCTATGCATGTACGCATCTATGCATCTATGTATGTATGTATCTATGTATTTATGTATCTATGCATCTAAGCACCCATCTATGTATCTATGTATCTATGTATCTATGTATCTATGTATCTATGTATCAATGCATGTACGCATCTATGCATATATGGATGTATGTATCTATGTATCTATGTATCTATGCATCTACGTATCTATGCATCTATGTATCTATGTATGTATGTATCTGTATATGTATGTATCTATGTATGTATGTATCTATGTATCTATGCATCTATGTATGTATGCATCTATGTATGTATGTATCTATGTATGTATGTATCTATGTATGTAGGTATCTATATGTATGTATCATCTGTATGTATGTATGTATCTATGTATCTATGTATCTATGCATTTATGTATGTATGCATCTATGTATGTATGCATCTATGTATGTATGTATCTATGTATCTATGCATCTACGCATCCTTGCATCTATGTATCTATGTATCTATGTATCTATGTATCTATGCATCTATGTATCTATGTATCTATGTATCTACGCATCTATGCATCTATGTATGTATGTATCTACGCATCTATGCATCTATGTATGTATGTATCTATCTATGCATCTATGCATCTATGTATGTATGTATCTACGCATCTATGTATGTATGTATCTACGCATCTATGTATGTATGTATCTGCGCATTTATGTATGTATGTATCTACATCATATATGTATGTATGTATCTACGCATCTATGCATCTATGTATCTATGTATCTATGCATCTATGTATCTATGCATCTATGTATCTATGCATCTATGTATCTATGCATCTATGTATCTATGTATACGCATCTATGTATCTATGTATCTATGTATCTACGCATCTATGTATCTATGTATGTATATATCTATGTATCTATGTATCTATGTATCTATGTATCTATGCATCTATGTATCTATGTATCTATGTATCTACGCATCTATGCATCTATGTATGTATGTATCTACGCATATATGTATCTATGTATGTATGTATCTACGCATTTATGTATCTATGTATCTATGCATCTATGTATCTATGCATCTATGTATCTATGTATGTATGTATCTACGTATCTATGCATCTATGTATGTATGTATCTACGCATCTATGCATCTATGTATGTATGTATCTACGTATCTATGCATCTATGTATGTATGTATCTACGTATCTATGTATCTCTGTATGTATGTTATCTATGTATATATGCATCTATGTATGTATGTATCTACGCATCTATGTATCTATGTATTTATGTATCTACGTATCTATGCATCTATGTATGTATATGTATCTACTGTCATCTATGCATCTATGTATGTATGTATCTACGTATCTATGCATCTATGTATGTATGTATCTATGTCTATCATATCTATGCATCTATGTATGTATGTATCTATGTATCTATGTATCTATGTATCTACGCATCTATATATCTATGTATGTATGTATCTATCTATGTATCTATGCATCTATGTATGTATGTATCTATCTATGTATCTATGCATCTATGCATCTATGTATCTATGTATATATGTATCTATCTATGCATCTATGTATCTATGTATCTGTATCTATCTTTGTATCTATGTATGTATGTATCTATGCATCTATGCATCTATGTATCTATGTATCTACGTATCTATGCATCTATGTATCTATGCTATCTATGTATCTATGTATCTGTATCTATGTATCTTTGTATATCTATGTATGTATGTATCTACGCCTCTATGCATCTATGTATCTATGTATCTATGTATCTATGTATCTATGCATCTATGTATCTACATATCTATGTATCTATCTATAAATCTATCTATGTATCTATCTATGTATATTATGTATCTATGTATCTATGCATCTATGTATCTATCTATCTATGTATATATGTATCTATCTATGTATCTATGTATCTATGTATCTATCTATATATGTATCTATGTATCTATCTGTATCTATGTATCTATGTATGTATATGTATCTATCTATCTATGCATCTATGCATCTATGTATCTATGCATCTGTGTATCTATGTATATATGTATCTATGTATCTATCCATCTATGCATCTATGTATCTATGTATGTATGTATCTATGTATTATATATGTCTGCATCTATGCATCTATGTATCTATGCATCTATGTATCTATATATCTATGTATCTATGTATCTATGTATCTATGTATCTATGTATCTATGTATCTATGCATCTATGTATCTATGTATATATGTATCTATGCATTTATGTATCTATGTATCTATGTATATATGTATATATGCATCTAACATATCTATGTATCTATGTATCTATGCTATCTATGTATCTATGTATCTATGTATCTATGCATCTATGCATCTATGTATCTATGTATCTATGTATCTATGCATCTATGTATCTATGTATCTATGTATCTATCATATATATGTATCTATGTATCTATGTATCTATGTATCTATGTATCTATGTCTATCTATGTATCTATGCATCTATGTATCTATGTCTATCTATGTATCTATATGCCTATCTATGTATCTATGTCTATCTATGTATCTATGTCTATCTATGTATCTATGTCTATCTATGTATCTATGTCTATCTATGTTTCTATGCATCTATGCATCTATGTGTCTATGTCTATCTATGCATCTCTGCATCTATGTATCTATGTCTATCTATGTATCTAGGTCTATCTATGCATCTATGTCTATCTATGCATCTATGCATCTATGTATCTATGTCTATTTATGTATCTATGCATCTATGTATCTATGTCTATCTATCATCTATGCATCTTTGTATCTATGGGTATCTATGCATCTATGCATCTATGTATCTATATCTATGTATTTATCTATGCATCTATGCATCTATGTATCTATGCCTATCTATGTATCTATGTATATCTATGTATCTATGTCTATCTATGTATCTATGTCTATCTATGCATCTATGTCTATCTATGTATATATGTATCTATGTATCTATGTCTATCTATTTATGTATGTCTATCTATGCATCTATGTATCTATGTCTATCTATGTATCTATGTATCTATGCATCTCTGTATCTATGCATCTATGTATCTATCATCTATGTATCTATCATATATGTATCTATGTATATATGTATCTATGTATCTATGTATCTATGTATATATGTATCTATGCATCTATGTAACTATGTATATATGTATCTATGCATCTATGTAGCTATGTATCTATGTATCTATGCATCTATGTATCTATGTATCTATGTATCTATGTATCTATGCATCTATGTATCTATGCATATATGTATCTATGCATCTATGTATCTATTCATATATGTATCTATGCATATATGTATCTATGTATCTATGTATCTATGCCTATCTATGCATCTATGTGTGTATGTATCTATGTCTATCTATGCATCTATGTATCTATGTATCTATGTATCTAGGTATCTATCATCAATGTATCTATGTATCTATGTATTTAATACCTTTACATCTATGTATATAATAATATGTCTATCTGCATCTATGTATCTATGTATATATGTATCTATGTATCTATGTGCCTATGTATCTATGTATCCATGTATCTAGGTATGTATATATATATGTATATATATATATATATATATATATATGTAATATATATATATGCATGTATGTATATATGTATGTATGTGTGTATGTATGTATGTACGTATGTATGTATGTATGTATCTATCTATCTGTCTGTCTATCTATCTATCTCTCTATCTATCTATCTATCTTCTATCTATGTATATATGTATGTATGTATCTATATATCTATCAATCTATGTATTTATCTATCTATCGATCTATCGATCTATCGATCTATCTATCTATCTATCTATCTATCTATCTATCTATCTATCTATCTATCTATCTATCTATCTATCTGTCTATGTATGTATCTATCTATATATCTATCTATGTATCCATCTATCTATCTATCTATGTATTTATCTATCTATCTATCTATCTATATGTCTATCTATCTATCTATCTATCTATCTATCTATCTATCTATCTATCTATCTATCTATTTATCTATCTATCTATCAATCTATCTATGTATCGTGGGAAACTCGGTAGTCCAAAGCAAGCTGTTGGCATCCCAGCCAAAAGGTTGTTGGTTTCGAACCCCTCCAACGGCTGAAAAATATTCTCGATCTTTTTCGAGCCACATCTACCCTCCCTGGTCCAGGTAGGCCGATCGACACTTAGTCCCATCGGTGTTTTTATTTGGTTTGATTTACCCACATCCACATCCACATCCACATCCACATCCACATCCACATCACATTCACATCCACATCCACATCCACATCCACATCCACCTCCACATCCACATGCACATCCACAACGAAGGTGATGTCGAGGGTTTTGGTCAGATTTTTTATTGTGCCTGGGCTGCCCCTGCCAAGGACAGCCAATGGATCTTTAACGTGTACAGAATGTTGTGATCTGCACACGGGACCTCCTTTTTATCGCCCGTCTCCGATGGGACTATGTGTCGATCCACCTTCCTGGACCAGGGGAGCAGATTTTGATCGAAAAAAATCCAGAAATTTTTGCAATCGCTGATGGGGGTCGAAACCCATTACATTTCGGTTGAGGGCCGACAGCTTGTCTCTAGACTACCGAATGCCCTCAGTCCCATCGGATTATGACGACAAGAAGGAGGTCCCGTGTGCATATCACAACATGTTGTGCACATTTAAGAACCCTGGGCTGTTTACAAGGTAGTCCGAGTAAAACGTATAGACAAGAAAAAATCCTACAAAAAAACCCGAGATCACCGTAATTGTGTGGGTGTGGGTAGATCAAATCAAAATGTTTAAAAGTCTATGTATGTATGTTTGTATGTATGTAGTATTTTGTATGTTTGTATGTTTGTATGTATGTATGTATGTGTGTATGTATGTATGTTTGTATGTATGTATGTATGTATGTATTTTGTATGTTTGTATGTTTGTATGTGTCGTTGTATGTTTGTATTATGTTTGTATGCATGTATGTATGTATGTATGTTTTTTGTATGTATGTATGTATGTATGTATGTATGTGTGTATGTATGTATGTATATTTGTATATATGTATGTAAGTATGTATGTATGTTTATATGTATGTATGTATGTATGTATGTATGTATGTATGTATGTATGTTTGTATGCATGTTTGTATGCATGTTTGTATGTATGTATGTATGATTGTATGTATTTATGCCTGTATGTATGCATATATGTATATATGTATGTATGTATGTATATATGTATGTATGTTTGTATGTATGTTTGTTTGTATGTATGTATGTATGTATGTATATTTGTATGTATGTTTGTTTGTATGTATGTATGTTTGTATGTATGTATGTTTTTATGTATGTTTGTAGGTATGTATGTATGTTTGTGTGTATGTTTGTATGTATGTATGTATGTATGGATGGATGTATGTATGTATGTTTTATGTATGTATGTATGTATGTATTTTTTGTGTATGAATGTATGTATGTATGTATCTATTTATCTTATATTTATCTATTTATCTATCTATCTGTCTATCTATCTATTTATCTATCTATCTATCTATCTATCTACTTATTTATCTATCTATCTATCTATCTATCTACTTATCTATCTATCTATCTATCTAGCTAGATAGCTATCTATCTATTTATCTATCGATATCTAGGTATCGTATCTAGCTATTTGTCTGTCTGTCTATCTGCCTATCTACCTATATATCTATCTATTAATCTATGTATGTATGTATGTATCTATCTGTCTATTTATCTATCCATCTATCTATCTATCTATTAATCTATGTATGTCTGTATCTATCTAGCGATCGTTTGAATCAACTGATGGACGCTATCTTAGGCCTGAAGTCCAGTGGATTTGTCTCCATGTTATCATACTAGTTAGGTCATTATCATTGCAGTCAGTTGGGTCAAGAGGGATTCTTCGTTGCCTGTGTGCTAGAGCGTCACACAACCTGTTACCACTGAGTGCTGGTCACAGTTGTCACGTCATGGTCAACCTCCTCTTGACCTAATGACTTTGAACACACACTCTCACATTCATCCTTACATGGTTTAAAAACATGCAAACAAAAATAGACTCTCACAATTCATCCTTACATGGTTTAAAAACATACAAACAAAAATAGACTCTCACAATTCATCCTTACATGGTTTAAAAACATACAAACAAAAATAGACTCTCACAATTCATCCTTACATGGTTTAAAAACATACAAACAAAAATAGACTCTCACAATTCATCCTTACATGGTTTTAAAAATATACAAACAAAAATAGACTACCATAATTCATCCTTACATGGTTTAAAAACATGCAAACAAAAATAGACTCTCACAATTCATCCTTACATGGTTTAAAAACATACAAACAAAAATAGACTCTCACAATTCATCCTTACATGGTTTAAAAACATACAAACAAAAATAGACTCTCACAATTCATCCATACATGGTTTAAAAACATACAAACAAAAATAGAATACCATAATTCATCCTTACATGGTTTAAAAACATACAAACAAAAATAGACTCTCACAATTCATCCTTACATGGTTTAAAAACATGCAAACAAAAATAGACTACCATAATTCATCCTTACATGGTTTAAAAACATGCAAACAAAAATAGACTCTCACAATTCATCCTTACAGGGTTTAAAAACATACAAACAAAAATAGCTCTCACAATTCATCCTTACATGGTTTAAAAACATACAAACAAAAATAGACTCTCACAATTCATCCTTACATGGTTTAAAAACATACAAACATGGTTTAAAAAATAGACTCTCATAATTCATCCTTACATGGTTTAAAAACATACAAACAAAAATAGACTCTCACAATTCATCCTTACATGGTTTAAAAACATACAAACAAAAATAGACTCTCACAATTCATCCATGGTTTTACATGGTTTAAAAACATACAAACAAAAATAGACTCTCACAATTCATCCTTACATGGTTTAAAAACATACAAACAAAAATAGACTCTCACAATTTATCCTTACATGGTTTAAAAACATGCAAACAAAAATTTAATTCATCCTTACATGGTTTAAAACATACAAACAAAAATAGACTACCATAATTCATCCTTACATGGTTTAAAAACATGCAAACAAAAATAGACTCTCACAATTCATCCTTACATGGTTTAAAAACATACAAACAAAAATAGACTCTCACAATTCATCCTTACATGGTTTAAAAACATACAAACAAAAATAGACTCTCACAATTCATCCTTACATGGTTTAAAAACATACAAACAAAAATAGACTACCATAATTCATCCTTATATGGTTTAAAAACATACAAACAAAAATAGACTCTCACAATTCATCCTTACATGGTTTAAAAACATACAAACAAAAGTAGACTCTCACAATTCATCCTTATATGGTTTAAAAATATACAAACAAAAATAGACTCTCACAATTCATCCTTACATGGTTTGAAAACATACAAACAAAAATAGACTCTCACAATTCATCCTTATATGGTTTAAAAACATACAAATAAAAATAGACTCTCACAATTCATCCTTACATGGTTTAAAACATACAAACAAAAATAGACTCTCACAATTCATCCTTACATGGTTTAAAAACATGCAAACAAAAATAGACTCTCACAATTCATCCTTATATGGTTTAAAAACATACAAACAAAAATAGACTCTCACAATTCATCCTTACATGGTTTAAAAACATACAAACAAAAATAGACTCTCACAATTCATCCTTATATGGTTTAAAAACATACAAACAAAAATAGACTCTCACAATTCATCCTTACATGGTTTAAAAACATACAAGCAAAAATAGACACTCACAATTCATCCTTACATGGTTTAAAAACATGCAAACAAAAATAGACTCTCACAATTCATCCTTACATGGTTTAAAAACATACAAACAAAAATAGACTCTCACAATTCATCCTTACATGGTTTAAAAACATACAAACAAAAATAGACTCTCACAATTCATCCTTACATGGTTTAAAAACATACAAACAAAAATAGACGCTCACAATTCATCCTTACATGGTTTTAAAAACATACAAACAAAAATAGACTCTCACAATTCATCCTTACATGGTTTAAAAACATACAAAATACTCTCACAATTCATCCTTACATGGTTTAAAACTTACAAACAAAACAGACTCTCATAATTCATCCTTACATGGTTTAAAAGCATACAAACAAAATGGACTCTCATAATTCATCCTTACATGGTTTAAAAACATACAAACAAAAATAGACTCATAATTCATCCTTACATGGTTTAAAAACATACAAAATAGTCTCACAATTCATCCTTACATGGTTTGAAAACATACAAAACGCTCTCACAATTCATTCTTACATGGTTTTTAAAAACATACAAAATAGTCTCACAATTCATCCTTACATGGTTTAAAAACAAACAAAAATACTCTCACAATTCATCCTTACATGGTTTAAAAACATATAAACAAAAATAGACTCTCACAATTCATCCTTACATAGTTTGAAAACAAACAAAATACTCTCACAATTTATCCTTACATGGTTTGAAAACAAACAAACAAAATACTCTCACAGTTCATCCTTACATGGTCTTAATATAAACAAACAAAATACTCACAACTCATCCTTGCATGGTTTGAAAACAAACAAAATACTCTCACAATTTATCCTTACATGGTTGGAATACAAACAAAAAAAATACTGTCACAATTCATCCTTGCATGGTTTGAAAACAAACAAAATACTCTCACAATTCATCCTTACATGGTTTGAAAACAAACAAAATACTCGCACAATTCATCCTTACATGGTTTCAATACAAACAAACAAAATACTCTCACAATTCATCCTTACATGGTTGGAATACAAACAAACAAAATACTCTCACAATTTATCCTTACATGGTTTTGAAAGCAAACAAAATACTCTCACAATTCATCCTTGCATGGTTTGAAAACAAACAAACAAAATACTCACAAGTCATCCTTGCATGGTTTAATACAAACAAACAAAATACTCTCACAATTCATCCTTACATGGTTTTAATACAAACAAACAAAATACTCTCACAATTCATCCTTACATGGTTTTAATACAAACAAACAAATACTCTCACAGTTCATCCTTACATGGTTTTAATACAAACAAACAAAATAGTCTCACAGTTCATCCTTACATGGTTTTAATACAAACAAACAAAATATTCACAATTCATCCTTGCATGGTTTGAAAACAAACAAAATACTCTCACAATTCATCCTTACATGCTTGGAATACAAACAAACAAAATACTCTCACAGTTCATCCTTACATGGTTTTTAATACAACAACAAAAAATACTCTCACAGTTCATCCTTACATGGTTTTAATACAAACAAACAAAATACTCTCACAGTTCATCCTTACATGGTTTTAATACAAACAAACAAAATACTCTCACAGTTCATCCTTACATGGTTGGAATACAAACAAACAAAATACTCCACATTCATCCTTGCATGGTTTGAAAGCAAATAAAATACTCTCACAATTCATCCTTGCATGGTTTTAATACAAACAAATAAAATACTCTCACAATTCATCCTTACATGGTTTTAATACAAACAAACAAAATACTCTCACAGTTCATCCTTAATGGTTTTAATACAAAAAACAAAATACTCACAATTCATCCTTGCATGGTTTGAAAACAAACAAAATACTCTCACAATTCATCCTTACATGGTTGGAATACAAACAAACAAAATACTCTCACAATTCATCCTTACATGGTTGGAATACAAACAAACAAAATACTCTCACAATTCATCCTTGCATGGTTTGAAAACAAACAAAATACTCTCACAATTCATCCTTGCATGGTTTGAAAACAAACAAAATACTCTCACAATTCATCCTTGCATGGTTCGAAAACAAACAAAATACTCTCACAATTCATCCTTGCTTGGTTTGAAAACAAACAAAAATATCACAATTCATCCTTAATGGTTGGAATACAAACAAAAAAACTCTCACAATTCATCCTTACATGGTTGGAATACAAACAAACAAAATACTCTCACAATTCATCCTTGCTTGGTTTGAAAACAAACAAAATACTCTCACAATTCATCCTTCTGAAAACAAACAAAAATACAATTCATCCTTGCTTGGTTTGAAAAGAACTTCTCCAGTTTTGATGGGAAGACTTCCCAGCTAGAAACAATGGACTGGCCAGTGTACTCGGATAATGAACGTGTTCATTCTCTACTAGTTCTTAGGATGTGACTTTGAGGAAATTAGATAATACTTTTAGTTTGTGGTGAAAATGGTTGATGATGTTTAACACTGTTTTATTATATTTATTTGATAGTGTGTTTGTGTTGATGGGAGTTTTTCTATTGGTATTTTTTCTTTGTTTTTGCTTTGTTGTTGTTATTTGTTTTTGTTCATTTTGTTGTTGTTTTTTGTTTTGTTTTGTGTGGTTTGTTTGTTTTTGTTTGGGGGTTTTGTTGGATTATTGTTGTTTTGTTGTTTTTGGGTTATTTTGTTTTGTTTTGTTTTGTTTTTTTTGGGGGGGGTTGGGGGGACGGGGTTAGGGGGTGTTGGTGTGTACGTCATTATCTGTTTTAGATGTTGCAATTCCTTATTACCAGATAATAATGATAAGAAGTTTCCAGACATCGCTGGTGAAAGATAATGGGATACTGCTGGTAGGTTCCACTTCTTTCCGCTCACTCTTTCACTGTCACTTCTCTCTCATCTTGGTGTTTCCTCTCACTCTTTCACTGTCACTTCTCTCTCATCTTGGTGTTTCCTCTCACTCTTTCACTGTCACTTCTCTCTCATCTTGGTGTTTCCTTTCACTCTTTCACTGTCACTTCTCTCTCATCTTGGTGTTTCCTTTCACTCTTTCACTGTCACTTCTCTCTCATCTTGGTGTTTCCTTTCACTCTTTCACTGTCACTTCTCTCTCATCTTGGTGTTTCCTCCCAATCTTTCACTGTCACTTCTCTCTCATCTTGGTGTTTCCTCTCAATCTTTCACTGTCACTTCTCTCTCATCTTAGTGTTTCCTCTCACTCTTTCACTGTCACTTCTCTCTCATCTTGGTGTTTCCCTCTCACTCTTTCACTGACACTCCCTCTCATCTTGGTGTTTCCTCTCACTCTTTCACTGTCACTTCTCTCTGATCTTGGTGTTTCCTCTCAATCTTTCACTGTCACTTCTCTCTCATCTTAGTGTTTCCTCTCACTCTTTCACTGTCACTTCTCTCTCATCTTGGTGTTTCCTCTCACTCTTTCACTGACACTTCCCTCTCATCTTGGTGTTTCCTCTCACTCTTTCACTGTCACTTCTCTCTCATCTTGGTGTTTCCTCTCAATCTTTCACTGTCACTTCTCTCTCATCTTGGTGTTTCCTCTCAATCTTTCACTGTCACTTCTCTCTCATCTTGGTGTTTCCTCTCACTCTTTCACTGTCACTTCTCTCTCATCTTGGTGTTTCCTCTCACTCTTTCACTGTCACTTCTCTCTCATTTTGGTGTTTTCTTTCAATCTTTCACTGTCACTTCTCACTCATCTTCGTGTTTCCTTTCACTCTTTCACTGTCACTTCTCTCTCATCTTGGTGTTTCCTCTCACTCTTTCACTGTCACTTCTCTCTCAT
>JAXRKP010002804.1:25000-34972 GCA_037039925.1 Doris montereyensis
ACCTGTATTTTATTGACTTAAAAAAGGCATTTGACACTGTGAGGAGGGACGAACTATGGCAACTATGGCATTCTTTAAAAGAACACAACGTAGAGCAAAATGTAACAGAAGCCTTTAAAAGTTTTTACAATAAACCAACATGTGCAGTGAGAGGAAATGTATCAGAAGAATTTGATGTAGATATAGGAGTAAGACAGGTTGTGACATAAGTCCTATTTTGTTTATCACATTTATGGATTCAGTCGCAAAGGCATCCTCAAACATGAAGCAAATAAATGTAGATATGTGGAAGCTCAAACCAGTAAATGTATCAACGCTTTCATTTGCTGATGATTTAGTTCTGTTGGGAAAATCAGAAAGAGACACCAGTCAAATATCAACATAAGAATAATGAATTAATTAAAAGAGGAATGAGAAAAATGCAAAGAAAACCAAAACCTAGTAACTAGGGAAGCTAAAACACAAAATCTTAAATTAGGCAGGAGAATTTAGAACAAGTTCAGAGCTACAATTACTTAGAAGTACATGATTAACTCAGATGGAAAAGTAAAGAAGAAATTAGCCAGAGGATCAAAAAAGCAAGTGCAATATATAACCTTCTAGGAAAGGCATTTTGTAGGTAAGCAGATTGTCAACAAAAACCAAAATGGCAGTATACAACACAGTTTATTGTCCTACTCTCCTCTATGGCAGTGAAACATGGACCTTATACAGTAGGGAATACAGTAGAGTACAGACTTCAAAATGAAATATCTAAGAAAGAGTAGTAGGGAAAACTAAAAGAGACAAAATCAGAAACACAAGAATAAGAGATCAAACCAAAGCAGATATCATAAAAAACTAAGATAGAAATGAATCGACTAAGATGGTTTGGACATGTAAACAGAATGAATGACAATAGAATAGCTAAATGAGTATACAGTGCTAAAACCTCAAGGTAAAAGACAAAAGGCAGACCTCGGAGAAAGTGGTAAGAAGATATAAAAGAGGCATTAAGCAAAGAAATTTAACTTTAACGGAAGAAAAACAGAAAATGCCAGGACAGGGCAGCCTGGGGAAAGATCATTTCAGGCATCTAAAACCCATACACCGGAAGGTAGAATGCGAGTTGATAAAAGAAAAGTAATATGACAATAAGTGGTGATGGCATTATGCCTAGCGTAGCGCTAACACGGATTGTAAAATAGCTAACATGTCCGACTTTGTAAGGAAAGCTCAAACAACAATGCCTTGATCCCATATGCATATTTCTTCTTTGACAAAAACTGTCTTTTCCGTATCAAAGCCAACTTTTGATTCCCATACTCGTTTTCAAGTTTTGTTAGATAGTGCCAGAAAACATAGCAAAAATCTATCAGTGTTTTATGGAGAGAACACATTATCCAATAAGTCTTGCTCCATAACATTTTAAGATCTTCCCGGCGTATTCACGGAATTTCTTGTGGCAAAGACTGTAGATGATGGCGTTGGATGCGCTGTTTAGAAAATGGAAACGCAAAACAAATTGTAAAATACGAAACCTGTGAAGCTCATGTCACCAAACACTCTTGGAGACGAATACCGAAATAATATGAGGCTGAGATGAGGCAGAAAACCGATGATGTAGACGGCACTGATGGCAAACAGTATGATCGTGGTGTGAGTCATAGGCGCCTGTGTCTTAGAATCTTCTGCTCCTCGTTGTAAACTTTATTTGGGGCTGAAATGGCTACACTGAGTTTGCCTTTGCTGATTTTCCTTCCACTGCTTCCAGTTTTGTCTGTGGGTACGGGACCTCTGGATCTAGCTACTTTTTCTGCTTTCTTGCATGTCTGTATCTTTATTTGATCTGTCGTTGTATCCAAACTTGGTCTAACTGTTTTCCCCGTACAGTTCCATCTGGGTGAACACAGGAAGAAGGATCTTCTTAGGTAAAACTAGCAACGTTTGTGGCACACTCGTCTCGTGTGTGATTCGTGCTGCCCATTCGTGTTCGGTTCGCTTCCACTTTCAAGTGACTTCAGCGACGATAACTGGACATCGTAACGTGTATCAAAACTATTAACAGTCTTTTCATTCTTTATTGTTTCGCTCGTTCGACAATTTGTCAGCGTTGTCTCTGTCTTCACCTCAGGATACTTGCATTTTTATGTCAACGTAATCTCCGTGAGTGTTGCCCTTTTCGATGTTGTCTGCTGAAAAAATGGAGAATTCTTTGCCCAGCACACTTTTTCCGCGGACAGACCTCCGTATCCTTGTCACAGTGAGTCGTCTCAGACATTGTGTTGTTAGTCATGGATGAGAAGGCGTCTACCATTACCACCACCTCTACCACTGGAGCCTATTTGGTTGATTCCATTGCGGCGCCACGCCTGAATGCCGATAAGCACGTAGAGAATGACCCAAAAGACGTGCAACAGATGACGAAACCCACGAAGAACGTGCCCATGTAAGCTCGTGGCCAGACGGGTGTGGACGTAGTGGTCGTCTATGACACAAGCATGTCCCTGGATGTCCTTCCGCGGAGTTCTTTTGGTTTATGGCCATTTAAGATTGCGCACGGTACAGCGCAGAGTAACGCCAAGACAGTGATCTACGCTTTTCGTCTTGGCACTCCTAATGGACGTTTGAATGCCATGTGGGTGACAGACCATTTTGTATCTGTGGATAAAACATTGATCCCAGGTAAATCCAACGCGCTCATCATGTGGTGTTTACACTAAGATAATTAAATTACAATGTTGTGTTTTGTGGATTAGTTCACAAAGAAATTTAAAAATAAAGACATTCACGCCACTTAAATCTCTTTATCTAATGAATATTTAATAATTTATACAGCTCATCAAATGGCATTATCTAAAAATAAAAATGTAAGTAAAAACCAAGGTAAAATTACAAAATTAATGACAGTTTGAAAGAAAGACAAAATTTAATTAGCAATCAACGATTATGCTTTTCTTTTCTTTTTCCATTCCATTTCTTTTTCTTTCCATTTTTTCCTTTCCATTTCATTTTTCTTTCCATTTCTTTTCCTTTCCATTTCTTTTTCCTTTCCATTTCTGTTTCCCTTCCTATTTCTTTTTCTTCCATTTCTTTTTCCGTTGCATTTCTTTTTTCCTTTCCATTTCTTTTTTTTCCATTTTCTTTTATTCTTACCATTCTTTTTTCCTTTCCATTTCTTTTTCTTCTTTTTTTCCTTTTGGGGGTAATTGATAGGCACTCTCAGGAAACTTAATCTACAGGGGACGGGGGGGGGGGGAAGGTTCCATTTGGAATATTGTTCTTAACGTACTTGACCTTGCATTCATTACCTGGTAACAGCAATCAGGAGAAGAAAGGCTGACGCCACAATGGTAAAAGCGTTGAAGGTAAGTCTGAAACCACACAGGTACGGTTGATTAAGTCCACCTGTGGAACATGTCGTAGATCTCTCCTGTGGATGAAGTTAAAGTTATCAACGATAGCTCCTTGACATCCCATTATGCAAGTACAATAAGAGGCGATCACACTTAAAGTGGAGTGAGAATCAATACTATGGGAATGGTCATCAATAGGCGTCTTCGAAACTGATTTAATTTTGATTTACCCACATCCACGACTAACGTGATCTCGGGATTTTTGGTAGGATTTTAAATTTTTGCTCGTACTGCCTGTAAACAACCAACGGATCTTTAACGTGCACAAAGTGTTGTGATCTGTACACGGACCTCCTTATTATCGTGCGTCTCCAATAGGACTAGGTGTCGATCCCGTCTACCTGGGCCAGGGAGGGGGTGTGGGTAGATGAAGTCAAAGTTTAGTGTTCAAAACACTTTGAAGCCAAAAATTAAGCGTTCAAAACACAATGAAGCCGAAAGTTTAGTGTTCAAAACACAATGAAGCCAAAAAGTTTAGTGTTCAAAACACAATGAAGTCAAAAATTTAGTGTTCAAAACACAATGAAGTCAAAAGTTTAGTGTTCAAAACACAATGAAGCCAAAAAAATTTTGTGTTCAAAACACAATGAAGTCAAAAAGTTTAGTGTTCAAAACACAATGAAGCCAAAAGTTTAGTGTTCAAACACAATGAAGTCAAAAATTTAATGTTCAAAACACAATGAAGTCAAAAGTTTAGTGTTCAAAACACAATGAAGTCTCACGCACATAATTACGGCAAGCTGGACAGTTAACGGTAACAGCCGTACTCTGATCGATAAGTGTCGATGTCAGGATTTACATGAAACTTCCATTTTTACCCGAGAGATCAAAGGATTGTTTTTATACACATAATGTTATTTTGCGTGTCAATGAGACCTGCGAGATTTCAGGCCGAGATCTCCAATTTTATTGTACCTTATTTACAGAATACCAAAAACAATAGTTCATAATATAAGTAAGTTCTACATTATAACATATTTTTAAATTCCTGGTAACCATTTGCACACATAAACGCCACACACACATACATACACACACACACACACACACACACACACACACAATTACATACATACACACACTTACACGAGAGTTTTAACCATGAGCCTCCAGCTGACGAAGCAAACATCAATTCTCTGCACCAAATGTGGTTGGCCAATTAACATTGCAATCCCCTGAGAACATGAATGCAAACACGCCAAATATATCCACTATGGCTCACACTATGCGACGGTATAAAAATATGGAGCAGCTTTTCTGTTGCGTTATTGTTATAAAAATAGTTTTCATAAGATCGATATTTTGACAACCGGATTAACTAATCCATTCGTCACTTTCGATTGCATATTGTTACCAGGTATGTTTTTACTTTCAAAATAGTTTACATGAAATTTTATTCCGCAATCCATGTTTAGAGAGACAGAGACAGAGACAGAAAGGCAGACAAACAGAGACCCAGACAGACAAATACACAGGCAAGCTAACCAATAGATAGACAGGCAGGCAGACAGACAAATACACAGGCAAGCTAACCAATAGATAGACAGGCAGGCAGACAGACAGGATGAAAATAGTGGTACACTTACAAACAAAAAGACTGACATGAGAAACGCAATCAGCAAAAAAACAAAGATGGCTAGTCTATCACTTTACGCTAAAATTTGAAAATCTCTGCCATCAAATAGACAGAGACATGCTCACCAAAAAAACCCTTACCATCAATTGGATAGAGACATGCTCACCAAGAAAACGCTTACCATCAATTGGATAGAGACATGTCCACCAAGAAAATCCTTACCATCAATTGGATAGAGACATGTTCACCAAGAAAACCCTTACCATCAATTGGATAGAGACATGTCCACCAAGAAACCCTTACCATCTATTGATAGAGGCATGTTCACCAAGAAAAACCTCTACTATCAATTGCATAGAGACATGCTCACTAAGAAAACTCTACCATCAATTGCATAGAGACATGCTCACCAAGAAAACCCCTACCATCAATTGGATAGAGACACGTCCACCAAGAAAACCCTTACCATCTATTGGATAGAGACATGTCCACCAAGAAAACCCTTACCATCTATTGGATAGAGACATGTTCACCAAGAAACCCTTACCATCTATTGGATAGAGACATGTTCACCAAGAAAACCCTTACCATCAATTGCATAGAGACATGCTCACCAAGAAACCCTTACCATCAATTGGATAGAGACATGCTCACCAAGAAACCCTTACCATCAATTGGATAGAGACATGCTCACCAATGATCGACCTCACAACACAAGGTTAGGTGTTATGTTATTTACCCACATCCACAACTATGGGGATATCAGGGTTTTGACTTTGCCCAGACTAACAATAGGCCTTCAACGTGCAAAGAGAGAGTTGTGATCTGAACAGGGGAATCTCCTTGTTATCGGCCGTCTCGGATTGACTAAGTATCGATTCACCTACCTGGACCAGAGGGCGGGAGGGGGGGCGGGATTTTGCTCGAAAGAAATCGAGAAAATTATTCAACCGTTGGTGTGGCTTGGACCTCCTACCTTTTGGCTGAGAGGTCAGCAGCTTGCCTATGGACTATCGATGAAAACAAGGTATTGAAAACAAGGAAACCAACACCTCATTAAGGACGAGCACAGAAGTGACTAGGTTAAACAAGGAGACAAGAAAAGTGAAAGGAAGTGACTAGGGTTAAACAAAGTAACCAACACCTCATTAAGGATGAAACCAAGCAAGGAGAAAGGAAGTGACTAGGGTTAAACAAGGTAACCAACACCTCATTAAGGATGAAACCAAGCAAAGAGAAAGGAAGTGACTAGGGTTAAACAAAGTAACCAACACCTCATTATGATGAAACCAAGAAGACGAAATGACTAGGGTTAAACAAGGTAACCAACACCATTAAGGATGAAAGAAAGTAAACACGGTAACCAACACCTCTTTAAGGAAGACGCCACAAAGAGAAAGAAAGTGGCTTGGGTTAAACACGGTAACCAACACCTCTTTAAGGAAGACGCCAAGCAAAGAAACAGGAAGTGACTTGGTTTAAACAAGGTAAACAACACTTATTAAAAACGACACCAAGCAAAGGGAAAGGAAGTGACTAGGGTTAAACAAGGTAACCAAAACACCATTAAGGACGACAACAAACAAAGAGACAGGAAGTGACTAGGGTTAAACAAAGTAACCAACACTCATTAAGGACTACACCAAGCAAAGAGACAGAAAGTGACTAGGGTTAAACAAGGTAATCAACAACCCATTAAGGACGTCACCAAGCAAAGAGACAGAAGTGAGTAGGGTTAAACAAGGTAATCAACAACCCATTAAGGATGACACCAAGCAAAGAGAAAGGAAGTGACTAGGGTTAAACAAGGTAACCAACACCTCATTAAGGATGACACCAAGCAAAGAAAAGGAAGTAACTTTGGTATAACTTGCGAAAAAGACAACCAACGAATACAACAAGCCGAGCTATGCCCTGAAACAGAAGCTATAAGACAAAAGAAAAAGAGGGCGGCCACAGAACTCATGGAGAAGAGAACGGAAACGACTGAAATAATGGAAACAAGACATACATCTACATGGAAACGACTGGAATCAATTACCCAACAAGACATAGAACTACATGGAAACGACTAGAATCGATTATACAAGACATAGATCTACATGGAAACGACTGGAATCGATTATACAACAAGACATAGATCTACATGGAAACGACTGGAATCGATTATACAAGACATAGATCTACATGGAAACGACTAGAATCGATTACCCAACAAGACATAGATCCACATGGAAACGACTGGAATCGATTACACAACAAGACATAGATCTACATGGAAACGACTAGAATCGATTATACAACAAGACATAGATCTACATGGAAACGACTGGAATCGATTACCCAACAAGACATAGATCTACATGGAAACGACTAGAATCGATTATACAAGACATAGATCTACATGGAAACAACTGGAATGATTATACAACAAGACATAGATCTACATGGAAACGACTGGAATAATTATACAACAAGACATAGATCGACATGGAAACGACTGTAATGATTATACAACAAGACATAGATCTACAATGAAACAACTGGAATCGATTACACAACGAGACATAGATCTACATGGAAACGACTGGAATCGATTATACAAGACATAGATCTACAATGAAACGACTGGAATCGATTACACAAGACACAGATCTACAATGGAAACGACTGGAATCGATTACACAAGACATAGATCTACATGGAAACGACTGGAATTGATTACACAACAAGACATAGATCTACATGGAAACGACTGTAATCGATTACACAAAAAGACAGAAGAAGATGGAAGATGATTGTTGGTGACCAATGAACTGGGAGGAGCGACCGAGTAAACTAAAGACAAACTTCATTTTGAATATGAGTAAAGTCTTGATGCAACAGACGAAAAAAAAAGTTCATACATGAGAGAGACGTCGTTTATCTACATCAGCTCGTCGGTAAAGAAGGCCGCTCTCCCATGGTTGTATAGTATTGAGTGGCATTCTTCTCCCATGGTTGTATGGTATTGAGTGGCATTCTTCTCCCATGGTTGTATGGTATTGAGTGGCATTCTTCTCCCATGGTTGTATGGTATTGAGTGGCATTCTTTACAATATAGCCACGCCGGTGACCACATTCCCATGGTTGTATGGTATTGAGTGGCATTCTTCTCCCATGGTTGTATGGTATAGTATTGCATAGTATTGAGTGGCATTCTTCTCCCATGGTTGTATGGTATTGAGTGGCATTCTTCTCCCATGGTTGTATGGTATTGAGTGGCATTCTTCTCCCATGGTTGTATGGTATTGAGTGGCATTCTTCTCCCATGGTTGTATGGTATTGAGTGGCATTCTTTACAATATAGCCACGCCGGTGACCACATTCCCATGTTTGTATGGTATTGAATGGCATTCTTCTCCCATGGTTGTATGGTATTGAGTGGCATTCTTCTCCCATGGTTGTATGGTATTGAGTGGCATTCTTCTCCCATGGTTGTATGGTATTGAGTGGCATTCTTCTCCCATGGTTGTATGGTATTGAGTGGCATTCTTCTCCCATGGTTGTATAGTATTGAGTGGCATTCTTCTCCCATGGTTGTATGGTATTGAGTGGCATTCTTCTCCCATGGTTGTATGGTATTGAGTGGCATTCTTCTCCCATGGTTGTATGGTATTGAGTGGCATTCTTCTCCCATGGTTGTATGGTATTGAGTGGCATTCTTCTCCCATGGTTGTATGGTATTGAGTAGCATTCTTCTCCCATGGTTGTATGGTATTGAGTGGCATTCTTCTCCCATGGTTGTATGGTATTGAGTGGCATTCTTCTCCCATGGTTGTATGGTATTGAGTGGCATTCTTCTCCCATGGTTGTATGGTATTGAGTGGCATTCTCCTCCCATGGTTGTATGGTATTGAGTGGCATTCTTTACAATATAGCCACGTCGGTGGCTGAGCGGTTAGGCTGCCGGACTGGGAGTCATGATGTCCCGAGTTCGAATTCTTGCAAAGCCAGATCCGATGTTTTGTTGGGAAAGACTTTTGTAACACGTATTTTCCCACTCTACCTAGGTGCAAATGGGTACAAGCACTAGCTTTGGGGGTAAAAACCTGCGTCAGACTAGCATCCTGGCCAGGAGGTGATCATTGCCACTTGTTCAGCTTCACGCTATAGAAACCGGGATAAGCGCGGGGTCTATATGCCTTAAGGCCCTTGAAGGAATGTTTACTTATTTTCTAAAATAGCTCATAAAAACTAAACATAAAGCAGTTTTGCGACCACCGGTAGTATTAAGTGCTGAGTCTATCTCTGAAGTAGTAAGCAAATTATTTTTTTGGTGTGAAGGTCCACCAATTATAGGGTGACTCTGATAATCGCAGCTGTGACTTTCTCATTTATGTATTTTGTCTGTCTGACACAGCCACTTTAATGCATTTGGATACAGATACAGAAATCGAAACTAAACCGAAGCCATCTACACAATTCAAAGCTATATCGTATGACTCATTACTTCGTCTTTCGGTCACAGCTGTTTTGGCCTGATGACATGCTAAAAGATGTAGAATCTATATTATGTATTTCACAGAAACATAAAAACAACCTGTTGATTTGAAAGCCTAAAACCGTCTGAAAGTCACCGTGAGTCGTGAATAAATCTCTGCCCCATCGTGCCTGTGAAAACATGGCAAGAGATAATGGAGTGTCTACATTTATGTTTGACATTTGAAATTTGACATTTTGACATTTGACATTTGAAGTACCGTAACTAACCCGGAATTGAAAGCAAATTTGTCACCAGGTCAAACGCTGCTATGGCCATTATGAAGATACGAGTTGGCGTCTGTTTGAAATATTTGCTGTAAACGATAAGCACAAGGGAGTTTCCCAAAAAGCCCACAACTGCTAAGAGAATCAGAAACACCATGGCTGCTATCATCATCCTTGTCGTCCCCTCTTGCAGAAGGTCGAGGTAATCTCGAGCGCTCCTCGTCTGAGACATTGACAGTCGGTGCCCGAGTG
>JAXRKP010002805.1:0-10000 GCA_037039925.1 Doris montereyensis
CTTCATCATCATCATCGTCATCATCATCATAATCATCATAATCATCTTCATCATCATCATCATCATCATCATTTTCATCATCATCATCACCATCAGCATCATCATCATCATCATCATCATCATCATCTTTATCATCATCACCACCACCTCATCATTATCAATATCACCATCATCAATATCATCCTCATTTATGCCATCGTTACCATTATCATCATCATCATTGTTATTAGTGTCATTGTTATCGTCATTGTCCTGTATCACTATCAATGATAAGATCGTTAACATCACACACACACACACACCCCTCCTCCTCCTCCTCCTCCTCCTCCTCCTCCTCCTCGTCCACCATCTCCATCTCCTTCCTTTCCCGCCTTTCCCCAAATATATCCTTCCCTTGACGTCACAGACTGGGGGAGTGGGGGAGTGTTCGGCCACGTGTGAAGGCAAACTTGGAACCAGGCAGAGACTCTACGTCATTAGGAAGTCAAACGGTGACGCGTCATCCTGACAGACAGTCAGAAAGAGATGAACGTCTGCGTTGGATCTGAATCTTTTTGTCCAGGTTTGTTTGATTGTTTCTGTCTGTGTGTAAATATTTCTGTCGTTTTGAAAAAGAAAAACTTATAATAATATTGAAGTGAAGACGTGGAGTTTTCTAAAATCATACTTTTTAATTAATGCAAGCATTTTTGTTTGTTTGTGTATATATATTATTTCTGTTGAAATTTGTTTTTTACAAATACTTATAATAACATTTGAGTGAAGATGTGGGGTTTTCTGAATTCATGCTTTTATTAATGCAATTCTTCTTCTTACACACATTCATTTAGACTCTGAGACACAATTATTAGTCTTTGAAAAATATCTCATATCTTTTCAGAGCCTATATAGGTATTTTGACCTTTAAATGCCCCATATATCTCAAAATAATCCTGAGTTTTAAAAAATGATTGAACATATAGTAATTATTAAGAAAATGCACATTTATTCATCTTGCAAATATTTTAGAAAGTAGAGGTCCATATCAATGACAAGTTTAAAATAATTAATACTGTTTACATTTTTTGTTTTGAACTGTAAATTATTCTATAATTTGACTGTTCGTATAATGAAAAACTTATGTCTCACAGAAGAAAAACCTTTTTGTAATATAAATCTTAAATCTATCTCCCCGAGTAAAATTTACATGAGAATAGTTGAATAATGATTTATAATGAATATTATCTATTTTATGAACATTTTTATGCAACGTATAATTAAGTTTCAATAATCGCTTATTTGCAAGATGCAGTTAGTCTCTGAAACACAGTTAACCTGTGCTTATGGTATTATATATTTTGTTGATGAGACTACTATGCTTTGTTACGCATTTTCTCTCTGAGAGTATGTCTTTGAAACTCGTGGTTTCTGTATGCTTCTGCTAGTGTAAACATTTTCTGTCTGAGAGTATGTCTTCTGAAAATCGTACTTCTATGTTTCTGCTACAAAACATTTTCTGTCTGAGAGTATGTCTTTTGAATCTCTATGTTTCTGCTAGTGTAAAACATTTTCTGTCTGAGAGTATGTCTTCTGAAACTCGTGGTCTCTCTATGCTTGTGCTAGTGTAGAACATTTTCTGTCTGAGAGTATGTCTTCTGAAACTCGTGGTCTCTCTATGCTTGTGCTAGTGTAAAACATTTTCTGTCTGAGAGTACATCTCTAGGTGTCATCTTCCTTACATGAGTCATGATATTAAAACAAAAAACAAAAAGATGGCGGGCAGTTGATGTGTGCCACTGGTAGGTCCCACTTTTTCCATTTTGCTATTTCCTTTTATTTCACCCTGATATCATCTGGCATTGTGGGCTGTGTAAATTCCAATTCAACACACCCCACCCACCCTCCTCTCACTCCCACACGCAAAAACAAAACTAAAACCACCCTCCCCCCCAAACCACAAAGAAATGGGAATTTCCATTACTTTTTATTCCCTATTTTGTTTTTTGTGTTCTTATGAAGGAGGGGGGGCACTTTTATCCCCTGTTTATGTGTTCTTATGAAGTGTGGGGCACTTTTTATCCCCTGTTTATGTGTTCTTATGAAGTGTGGGGCACTTTTATCCCCTGTTTATGTGTTCTTATGAAGTGTGGGCACTTTTTATCCCCCTATTTATGTGTTCTTATGAAGTGTGGGGCACTTTTATTCCCTATTTTTGTGTTCTTATGAAGAGGGGCACTTTTTATTCCCTATTTATGTTTATGTGTTCTTATGAAGGGTGGGGCACTTTTTATTCCCTATTTTTTATGTGTTCTTATGAAGAGGGGCAACTTTTTATTCCCTATTTTTGTTTATGTGTTCTTATGAAGGGGTGGGGCACTTTTTATTCCCTATTTTTGTTTATGTGTTCTTATGAAGGATGGGGCACTTTTTATTCCCTATTTATGTGTTCTTATGAAGGATGGGGCAATTTTTATTCCCTATTTTTGTTTATGTTCTTATGAAGTGTGGGGCACTTTTTATTCTATTTTTGTTTATGTGTTCTTATGAAGGTGGGGCGAGTGGAGTCTGTGTTCGATTCCGTGTGGTTCTACATCCGGTAAGAGACAGAGAATTCACATCGACTTACTCCCCGATGGTATAATCGTGCTGAACCCTACAAAGTCCGGAGGAAGAACCCCTGTCAAGGTGACCTCAATGACTGTGACAGGTTGGTGTGTCTGTTCGTATGTAACTGTGTGTCTGTTTGTATGTCTGACATCCTTGATCTTATTCGATATCTGTTTCTGGAATGTTCTCGACCTTTTTAAACACCCGATATGGTGGCTGTTGGCGCGGAGTGGGGTGGGGTGGTGGGGCTGGGGGGTGGGGGTCTGTGGTGGGGGTGGGTGGTGGGGGTGGGGGTGGGTGGTGGTGGTGGGGGGCGGCTGCTGGTAGGTCCTAGTTCTTTCCTCTCACTTCTTTCACTTATCTTTCGTCTTGCGGTTTCCTCGGAATTCGTCCAGCTATCACGCAATTGTGGACGGGGTAATTTCAGTGCAATAAACAAACACAATCTTACTGTTTTTAACCCCCCCCACAAATGGTGGACGGGTAAATCTCAATGAAACAATGTACACGATGTAGGTGTCTGTATGTATAATATCTGACTGAAGACAGGGTTGTGCCCCCCCCCCGCCCCGGCATTCCAGTCAGAAAAGGACCAATAAAGAATCAGTCATTTATCTTTCTCACCGACATGAGGTGTGTGCACGTAAAGAGGAGGATTCAGTAGTCCAGAGGCAAGGTGTCGGTCTCTCAACCAAAAAGGAAGTGGGTTCGAAACATATTATTGAATTATTTTTTTTGTGTGGAAAAATCTAAACTCCCCCTCCTCCCCATCCCACCCCCACCCCCTCCTCCTGGTCAAAGTAGGTTGATCGACATCTAGTCCCATCGGAGACGGACGATAAAAAAGGAGGTCTCGTGTGCAGATCGTAATACTCTGTGAACGTTAAAGATCCCTTGGCTGTTTACAGGGGAGTCCGAGCAAAATAAAACAAAAAAATCCTACTGGAAAAACCTCGAGATCACCTTAGTTGTGGATGTGGGTAAATCAAATAAAATAAAGAAACACGTGTACATGGCTATTTCAAGAATGTACGATGTGATTAGCTTATTGTATTATTATTCTGATCCGGTTGGTAAAAAAAAAAAAAGAATTTCATACGACACTTGAAGTTTTTTTGTGTGGTTTTATTTGATGCTCAGGGTTTTACGTAGGATTTTTAATTTAGCCCAGGCTGCCCTGTAAACACCGAAGGGATCTTTAACGTGTACAGAGTGTTGATTGGTGGTCTTAAACGAAATTTGATTGGTGGTCTTAGACGAAAATTGATTGGTGGTCTTAAATGAAAATGGATTGGTTGTCTTAGACGAAAATTGATTGGTGGTCTTAAATGAAAATTGATTGGTGGTCTTAAATGAAAATGGATTGGTTGTCTTAGACGAAAATTGATTGGTGGTTTTAGACGAAATTTGATTGGTGGTCTTAGAAGAAAATTGATTGGTGGTCTTAGACGAAAATTGATTGGTGGTTTTAGACGAAAATTGATTGGTGGTCTTAGACGAAAATTGATTGGTGGTCTTAGACGAAAATGGATTGGTGGTCTTAGACGAAAATTGATTGGTGGTGTTAGACGAAAATTGATTGGTGGTGTTAGACGAAAATTGATTGGTGGTCTTAGACGAAAATGGATTGGTGGTGTTAGACGAAAATTGATTGGTGGTCTTAGACGAAAATGGATTGGTGGTCTTAGATGAAAATTGATTGTGGTCTTAGATGAAATTGATTGGTTGTCTTAGACGAAAATTGATTGGTGGTTTTAGACGAAATTTGATTGGTGGTGTTAGATGAAGATTGATTGGTGGTGTTAGACGAAAATTGATTGGTGGTGTGAGACGAAAATTGATTGGTGGTCTTAGACGAAAATTGATTGGTGGTCTTAGACGAAAATGGATTGGTGGTCTTAGACGAAAATGGATTGGTGGTCTTAGACGAAAATTGATTGGTGGTCTTAGACAAAAATTGATTGGTGATCTTAGACGAAAATTGATTGGTGATCTTAGACGAAAATTGATTGGTGATCTAGACGAAAATTGATTAGTGGTCTACGCTTCACTCTAGGTGGCGTCAGCCGAGCGATTAAGCTACCGGACCTGAGATCATGAGGAGGTCCCAAGTTCGAATCCTGTCTAGCAAAGCCAGGTCTGGCGGCGTTGTGTTCTTTGGGAAAGACACTTAACAGGCACCCCCACCACCTCCACCCACCCTGCCTAGGTGTAAATGGGTACAAGCACTAGCTTAGAGTGCACCAAAAAACTTGCACCAGACAGACTTGCGTCCTGACCAGGAGGTGATTATTGTATTGTCACCTGTTCCGCTTCAGGCTATAGAAACAGGGATACGCTCCGGCTCTATGAGAACTAAAGGGAATTAAAGGAATTTTATTTACTTTCTCCGGACATCTCGCTTTATGTCAGCCAGGGGTATCGTGGTTTTATTTATTCGTTAGTAAAGTGGTGACACCATTTCCTTGCTTTCCTGTCTCAGCAGCAGCAGCAGCATCATCATCAGCAGCAGCAACAGAAGATGGCACGTTGACAACAGAAAAACCCCTGGTCTGGCAATGTGGTATGTTACATTAAAATTATTTTAAAAAATTCCCCAGCTAAGATAAACAACACAAACTGTCACATTTCGGGTTTCAATGTTTGTTACAGAATGAATGATTATAGGACACACACACACACACACACACACACACACACACACACTAATACTAAAATAGCAGTGACGTTTAGGGTTTGAAATTGTGTAATTGTATTATGTAAGAAAAGATAATGACCGAGAATGAACAAACTTGGGAATGTAAATCAAGGAGGGTAGGGGGGGAGCGAGGTGGGGCCGTGGTATTTTTAAATCCATAACAATGAAGTATCTTTTAAGAATTAAATACATTATATTATTTAGTTTTGGATGATATATGTAATAGTAGTTTACGTGATTTTATTTATGAATGATATATGTAATAGTGTTTTACGTGGTTTTATTTATTAGATGATATATTTAATAGTGTTTTACGTGGTTTTATTTATTAGATGATATATGTAATAGTGTTTTACGTGATTTTATTTATGAATGATATATGTAATAATAGTGTTTTACGTGATTTTATTTATTAGATGATATATGTAATAGTGTTTTACGTGATTTTATTTATGGATGATATATGTAGTATTGTTTTACGTGAGTTTATTTTTTTGGGTATATGTAATCACGACCATTGTTTTACGTGATTTTACTTTTGGATGATATATATAATAGTGTTTTGAACTTGTAATCACGACCATACAATATAACCCTGTTTCTTCTTTCTTGTTTCTGTCTCTCTACCCTTTTTTTTCTTTGTTTCTTTATTTCTTCTTTCTGTCTTTCTTTTTTGTTTGTTTGTTTTGTTTCTTTCTTTCTGTCTTTCATTCTGTCTTCTTTCTTTTGTTTTTCTTTCTGTCTTTCATTCTGCCTTTCTTTCTTTGTTTTTTTCTTTCTTTGTTTCTTTCTGTCTTCTTTTCTTTGTTTCTTTCCTTCGTTGTTTTTCTTTTTCTGTCTTTCTTTCTTTGTTTCTTTCTTCTTTCTCTGTTTCTTTGTTTCTTTCTTTGTTTCCTTTCTTCTTTCTCTGTTTCTTTGTTTCTTTGTTTCTTTCTTTGTTCCTTTTCTTCTTTCTCTGTTTCTTTGTTTCTTTCTTTGTTTTTTCTTCTTTCTCTGTTTCTTTTTTTATTTTTGTTTCTTTCTTTGTTCCTTCCTTCTTTCTCTGTTTCTTTGTTTCTTTCTTTGTTTCTTTCTTTCTTTCTTTTTTGTTTTTTTCTTTTTTTGTTTCTTTCTTTGTTCCTTTCTTCTTTCTCTGTTTTTTTGTTTCTTTCTTGTTCCTTTCTTCTTTCTCTGTTTCTTTGTTTCTTTCTTTGTTTCTTTCTTCTTTCTCTGTTTCTTTGTTTTTTTTTCTTTGTTTCTTTCTTCTTTCTCTGTTTTTTGTTTTTGTTTTTTTGTTTCTTTTTGTTTTCTCTGTTTCAGTGTTTGTTTCTTTGTTTTTTCTTCTTTTTATTTCTCTCTGTTTCTTTGTTTCTTTCTTTGTTTCTTTCTTCTTTTTTCTCTGTTTCTTTGTTTTTTTCTTTTTTTTTCTCTGTTTCTTTGTTTCTTTCTTTGTTTCTTTCTTCTTTCTTTCTTTTCTTATCTTTTTGGGGGTCTTTCTTTGGTTGTTTCTTTTTTTGTTTCTTTGGTTTTTTTTTGTTGTTGGTTTTTTCTTTCTGTTTCAGTGTTCGTTTGTTTGTTTTCTTTCTTTCTTTCTTTTTCTTTCTTCTTTTTCTTCGTTTTCTTTTTTTCTGTTTTTCTTTTTTTGTTTTTTTCTTTTGCTTGTTTTTCTGTCTTTCTTTCTGTCTTTTTCTTTCTTTGTTTCTTCTTTGTTTTTCGTCTTTCTTCTTGCTTTTTTTTCTTTCTTCTTGTCTTTTTTGTTTCTTTCTTTTCTTTGTTTTCTTTTTCTTTATTTTCTTTCTGTTTTGTTTTTCTTGTTTCTTCTTTTTCTTCTTCTTTCTTGTTTTTTTCTTCTTCTTCTTTCTTCTTTCTTTTTTTCTTTGTCCTTTTTTTTCTTTCTTAGCCTATACTACTATTCTTCTTACAACATTGTTCTATTCTTCTATTTCCATTTTTTAATTTTGGAAATCAATAGACTTCATAATATATTTTTAGTTATAGACAAACTAATAATGTTATTTTCATTTATGATATTAAAATTTGATTATTTAGGATTTTTTAAAATTATTTTCTGTTATTTCAGCGGCAGACAATTCATCGATCTCCACTTCAAAGGCTTCAAGAGATAATCAATCCTAATATTAATCTTTACTCGAAATTTAACTCTTAAAATTTTAACAACTCCACTAAAGGAGACATCCAACATCGTGACGTTTCGGATTACAAATCACGAAACGTCACATATGTGGTGCGTCTCAGTAAACGAATCTGTTATCTTGTGTCAGTTCCACTATTTTATCGTTTAGTCTTTTCGGATATGCAATACTACTATGACTTCTTCTGTTTATAAAAATGTGTTTTGAAAGTGAAATTTCCTCCAAATGCCTTCTGTTTTGGGGTCGTGGGTGGGGGGGGGGGGGGGGAGGTATGATAGTTTCACACGCAAGGTGTCGATCTGTCAACCAAAGGGTCGTCGGTGCAAGTTTTTTCTTCCGACAGGGTTCCGTCGAGTTACTTTTGTCAAGTCAAACAAACCTCCCCCCCCCCCCCCATGGTTCGACGCCTGGTTCCATTCGTGGCAGGCGAGACATATGAGGGCGATCGCAGACATCAGAGAGTGAGACAGACAGAGACATCATCAGAGACATCAGAGAGAGACAGAGAGAGAGAGAGAGAGAGAGAGAGAGAGAGAGAGAGAGAGAGACACAGAGACAGAGAGAGAGAGACAGAGACAGAGAGAGAGACAGAGAGAGAGACAGAGAGAGAGACAGAGAGAGTAAAAACATTAATGAGTTATTTAAGAGTTGTCTGTTATCTATCTATTATATAATTTCAATACTTTTTGTCACTAAAATACTATTATACCCCAAAACAGCATATTTTTTTTACAAATGAAGAAAAGGAAGATAGAAATTCCATCATAATTGTATCTTATCTTTACATTAATTATAAAAAAATAATCTCAATTACATTATTTTGTCCTGCCTTTTATTTTATGATTTAAACCCGTTTTCAATGTGTACGTAATTCGTAATGTGTAAACAACGATTATATGGAAATTTAATGTTGTGCTTGATACATTGTTGCTGATACGTAAGAAACCTCAGATAAATGTCTATGTAATCGATATTTACGCATCGTGCATCACGCATTACGCATCACTGGCTCACGCATTACGACATTACGCCTCACACATTACACATAGCAAATCAAAGATCTCTACGCATCATACATTGCACATACATTGTATTATACATTACGCATCACACATAACGCATCACAAATTAAGCATCACAAATTACGCACCACACATCACCTATGACGCATCACAAATCAAGCTGCACACATTACTGCATCACAAATTACGTATCATGCATTGCGCATGCTGCCTAACGCATCACTTATCAAGCATTACGAATCACGCACATTACGCCTCATTCAATACGACTCATGCATTATGTAACAGCTACGCATTACGCATTATGTACGCATTGAATACAAATGTAGCCCAGTTTGTTACAATGTCTTTCGCAGTTGACGGTCTTTTGACGCATGGAACGACCCCAGTCCATGCAGCGGCCAATTAGAGAGTACAGGTCAGCAGAGGCAAAGCAGAACTTGCACCAACCCACCTCCCAACCAGTAGATGGATCGACACCTAGTCCCATCGATCGGAGACGGATGACTCCAGCCGATCAAATCAAACCTTGCAGGCGTTGTGGACACCTTGGTTTGAAACTTGACAAAGGTTACGTAATTTGAAACTTGACAAAGTGTAAAATGTGTAATTTGAAACTTCTGAAATCAGTGTTGAATGTAGGTAAATGAAAAATGAAGATGAAATCACGTTAATTTGAAACTTGACAAAGTGTTACATGATGATTTGAAACTTGACAAAGTGTTACATGTTGTAATTTGAAACTTGACAAAGTGTCAATTAGTTGTGAATTTGAAACTTGACAAAGTGTTACATGTGTAATTTGAAACTTGACAAAGTGTTACATGTGTAATTTGAAACATGACAAAGTGTTACATGTGTAATTTGAAACTTGACAAAGTGTTACATGTGTAATTTGAAACTTGACAAAGTGTTAATGATTTGAAATTTGAAACTTGACAAAGTTTACATGTGTAATTTGAAACTTGACAAAGTGTTATTTTGTAATTTGAAACTTGACCAAAGTGTTACATGTCCACGATTTGAAACTTTTGTTTTCGTTCCACTGTTACATGTGTAATTTGAAACTTTGACAAAGTGTTACATGTGTAATTTGAAACTTGACAAAGTGTTACATGTGTAATTTGAAACTTGACATAAGTGTTATATGTATACTGTACAACTTGACAATGTGCTACTCGACTTTTGACAAAACAGTTACACCTAACGATGACACTTGACAAAGTGCTACTCGATTCTTGACAAAGTGTTAGGATGAATTGAAACTTGACAAAGTACTACTCGTAATTCTTGACAAAAGTGTTACATGTATGATTTGCAAATTTGACAAAGTGTTATATGATACTTACAACTTGACAAATGCTACTCGACTTTGAAATGATAATAATTGATGGTACTCGATTCTTGACGAAATTGTTACATGTTTTGAAATTTGACAAAGTACTGATCGATTCAAATTGTTACACAAATTGTTATGATGTAAAATGAAATGCAATTGACAAAGTACTACTCGATTCTTGACAAATTGATGTACTTATTTGGATGATGATTGACATGTATTG
>JAXRKP010002805.1:15000-20000 GCA_037039925.1 Doris montereyensis
TTCTCAGAGTATGAAATTGTTACCTTCGGACATATGCTATAGGTTTCTCATAGTATGAAATTCGTAGCTTAGGACATATGTTATAGGTTTTTCAGAGTATGAAATTGTTGGCTTAGGACGTATGCTATAGGTTTCTCAGAGTATGAAATTGTTAGCTTAGGACGTTTACCCTACGTTTCTCAGAGTATGAAATTGTTAGCTAAGGACGTTTACCCTACGTTTCTCAGAGTATGAAATTGTTAGCTTAGGGACGTTTACCCTACGTTTCTCAGAGTATGAAATTGTTAGCTTAGGACGTATGTTATAGGTTTCTCAGAGTATGAAATTGTTAGCATAGGACGTTTGCTATAGGTTTCTCAGAGTATGAAATTGTTAGCATAGGACGTTTGCTATAGGTTTCTCAGAGTATGAAATTGTTAGCTTAGGACGTATGCTATATGTTTTTCAGAGTATGAAATTGTTACTTTCGGACATATGTTATAGGTTTCTCAGAGTATGAAATTGTTAGCTTAGGACATATGTTATAGGTTTCTCAGAGTATGAAATTGTTACTTTCGGACATATGTTATAGGTTTCTCAGAGTATGAAATTGTTAGCTTAGGACATATGCTATAGGTTTCTAAGAGTATGAAATTGTTACTTTCGGACATATGTTATAGGTTTCTCAGAGTATGAAATTGTTACTTTCGGACATATGTTATAGGTTTCTAAGAGTATGAAATTGTTAGCTTAGGACATATGTTATAGGTTTCTCAGAGTATGAAATTGTTAGCTTAGGACGTTTACCCTACGTTTCTCAGAGTATGAAATTGTTAGCTTAGGACGTTTACCCTACGTTTCTCAGAGTATGAAATTGTTAGCTTAGGACGTTTACCCTACGTTTCTCAGAGTATGAAATTGTTAGCTTAGGACGTTTACCTACGTTTCTCAGAGTATGAAATTGTTAGCTTAGGACGTTTACCCTACGTTTCTCAGAGTATGAAATTGTTAAGTTACCATTTACTGTCTCACACAGCCCATTTAAAAAAAAAATGTGGAAAAACCTAGAAGGAAAGCACTTATATTATTATAATAATATATGATTATGATATGATATAAGAAAAAAAAGCGAAGAGGTAAAGTCGGAACTTATTGCAGTTTCAATAACGTGAAGTGGAACATGTCATGATAATCACCTCCTGGCCAAGGACGCTAGTCTGACGCAGGTTTTTATTCCCAAGCCCAAAAGAAACACAAGATCGGGCGTAGCTTTGCTAGGATTCGAACTTGGGACGTCATGATCGATCTCCAGTCTGGTAACCTAAACGCCACCGACGTCACAGTATATGGTGTGATGGCAGATAAATAAATAAATAAATAGATAGATAAATAAATAAATAGATAGATAAATAAATAAATAAATAAATAGATACATAAATAAATATATAAATAAATAAATAGATAGATAAATAAATAAATAAATAGATAAATAAATAAATAAATAAATAAATAAAAATAATATATATATAAATAAATAAATAAATAAAAATAATATATATATATATATATATATATATATATATATATATATATAAATAAATAAATAATATCGATAATATAAAATAAATAAATCGATAAATAAAAATATAATTAAAAAAATGACGCATGTTTCTGTCAGTTTATTTTTGTTTTATTTCTTGATATTTAGGTCTTCGCAGTTCATCTCAATCATTGCGGGGTTGTTTTTTTAATTTTTTTTTATTTTCAACAATGTTATGTCAATATGCTTTGAATTTCCTTGGATTTTTCTATTTACGTCTCATTTTCTTTCATCACGGAGACTCGGTAATCTACAGGCAAGGTGTGGGCCTATCAACCAAAAGCTAGTGGATTCGAGCCCCCGCCGACGATAGAAAAATCTTCTCGAATTTTTTCGAGCAAAATTTTACCCCCCCCCCCCCCCTGGTCGAGGTAGGTAGATCGACACCTAGTCCCACCGGAGACGGACGATAAAATGGAGGTCCCGTGTGCAGATCACAACACTCTGTGCACGTGAAAAATCCCCTGGCTGTTTACAGGGCAGTCTGTGTAACATTAAAAATCCTTCCAGAAAACGTCGAGATCACCTTAGCTGTGTACTGCATAAGTCAAATCAGACAAACGAACAAATCTTCTTAACATTTCCTCACTTCCTCTCATTTCATCTCACTTCGTATCCTTTCATCTCATTTGCTCTCACTTCTTCTCATTTCATCTCATTCAATCTCATTTTGTCTCGATTCATCTGATTCCATCTTATGTCATCTCATTTCCTCTGAGTTCATCTCATTTCCCCATTTCATCACAATTTCATCTCATTTGATCTAATTTCCTCTAATTTCATCTCATTCAATCTCATTTCGTCTTATTTCATCTTATTTCATCTTATGTCATCTCATTTGATCTTATTTCATCTTATGCCATCTAATTTTGCATCAGTTCAACCCATTTTATCTCATGTCATCTCATTTCATCTTAAACAATATCATGTCCTCTCATTTCATCTCATGTCATCTTATTTCACCTCATTTCATCTCATTTCACATAATTTCACGTTCATTAATTTTTTTTATCTCATCTCATCTCATTTCATTTCAATTAATCTCATTCAAACTCATGCCCTCTCATTTCCTCTTATTCAATCTCATTTCGTCTCAATCCTTCTTATTTCATCTTATTATGTCCTCTTATTTCATTAATTCTATCTCACTTCATCTCATTCCATCTAATTTCATCACATTTCCTCTCATTTTCTCATTCACTTTGATTTCGTCTAGTGTCATCTTAATTCATCGTGTGTCCTCTCATTTCATCTTATGTCCTCTCATTTCATCGTATTTCCTTTCATTTCATCTTATGTCCTCTCATTTCATCTTTTATGTCCTATCATTTCATCTTATGTCCTCTCATTTCATCTAATTTAATCTTATGCCCTCTCATTTTATCTTATGTCCTCTCCTTTCATCTTGTGTCATCTCATTTCATCTTAGGTCATCTCATTTAATCTAATTTAATCTGATGTCATCTCATTTCATCTTAGGTCATCTCATTTAATCTCATTTAATCTGATGTCATCTCATTTCATCTTATGCCCTCTCATTTCATCTTATGTCATCTTATTTCATCTTGTGTCATCTCATTTCATCTTAGGTCATCTGATTTAATCTAGTTTAATTTGATGTCATCTCATTTCCTCTTGTGTCATCTCATTTCATCTTATGCCCTTTCATTTCATCTAATTTAATCTTATGCCCTCTCATTTCATCTTATGTCCTCTCATTTCATCTTGTGTCATCTCATTTCCTCTTAGGTCATCTCATTTAATCTAATTTAATCTGATGTCATCTCATTTCAATTCATTCCAAATAATTTAATTTCCTGTCATCTTATTTCATCTCATATAATCTCATGTCACCTCATTTCAACACAATTAATCTCATTTCATCACATGTCTTTTTATTTCATCTAATGTCATCTCATTTCACCCCATTTCACTTTATTTCATCTCATTTCGTCATTCCCTTTGATTGCATCTCATTTCATCGAATGCCATCTCATATTCATCTCACATCGTTTTCCAGCCGAACTTTTGTGACCCTCCTGGGGTCGTGGGGATATTGCTCAGTTCAGTTTTGTCTCATTTCATCTCACTTCATTTCATTTCACCTAATTTCACCCCATTTCACCTCATTTCATCTCTTTTTATCTCATTTCATGTCATCTCATTTCATGTCTTTTAATTTCATGTCATACCATGTCCCTCATTTCATCTCATTACATTTCATGTCATCTCCTTTCACCTCATTTCACCTCACTTCATCTCATTAGCTTTCATTTAATCTCGTTCTAGCCGACATCTCGTGGTCACCCTGGGGTTTGTGGGGCTGTTGCTCTAAGACCAGGAAGGAAGGCGTTCAGTTTCATCTCATTTCATTAAAGTTTATTTCACCTCACCTCATTTCACATCGTTTCCTTTCATTTCATCTCATTTGCTTTCATTTCATCTAATGTCAACTCGCTTCATTTGATTTCGGCTAATTTCATCTCACTTCAACCCATTTGACCTCATTTTTCCCTCGTTTCATCTCGTTTTATCTCGTCTGCTTTCATTTAATTTCATTTCATGTCAGTTCCCCTCATTTCATATTATTTTATCTCATTTTCCAGGCGACATCTCGTGGTCCCCCTGAGGTTTGTAGGGCAATTGCTCAAAGACCCATGGGGACGGCGCTCAGTTTCATCCCAATTCATCTCATTTCACCTCATTTCACCTCGCTTCATCTCATTTCAGTTCCTCTCATTTCAGCTCCCTTCATCTCATTTTACCTTATTTCACATCATTCCATCTCATATGATCTCATAATAATCTCATCTCGTTTTCAGCCGGCATTTCGTGGTCTACGACGGGTCATGGGGCTACTGCTCTAAGACCAGTAGGCATTGCGTTCAGTTTCATCTAATTTCGTGTCATTTCACCTCACTTTATCTCATAATAATCTCATCTCGTTTTTCAGCCGGCATTTCGTGGTCCACGTGGGGTGCGTGGAGCTACTTGTCCAAGAGCTGTGGGGACGGTGTTCAGTTTCATCTCATTTCATCTCATTTCATCTCATTTCATCTCATTTCATCTCATTTCATCTCATTTCACCTCATTTCACCTCATTTCATCGCATTTGATTTCATGTCATCTCATTTCATCTCATTGCATATCATTTCACATTATTGCATCGTATTTTATTTCATGTCATCTCATTTCATCTCATTTTACCTCATTTTACATTATTTCATCTCATTTGATCTCATTTAATTTCATCATTTCATCTCATTTCATCTCATTTGGTCTCATTTCATCTCATTTCCCCTCATTTCACCTTACTTCACCTCATTCCACCTCATTAATCTCATTTCATCTCATTTAATCTTATTTCATCTCATTTCATCTAATTTGATCTCATTTCATCTCATTTCATTTCATTTCGTTT
>JAXRKP010002805.1:25000-34958 GCA_037039925.1 Doris montereyensis
AGAAAGTATGAAAGGAAAAATGAAACCAAGAAAGAAAGAATGAAAGAAAGTAAGAAAACAAGAAAAAAAGAAAGAAAGAAAGAAAGAGAGACATAAGCAATGTGTAGGAAGCAAGGGAAGTCTACCAAGGAGAAATTAGACTTCGTTTAGTTGTTGTCTACCATGTTTGAGATTAAACTGCTTTACTGAGCTGATGGGCTTTACCTGCTCGGGGTGAGGTTATAAAGGCGCCTCTGTTCGTCTGCTAGTCATTTCACCAAGCCTAATGGGGTATTTTCTAAGGACTGAGTTCCCATTCAACAATCCCACTCCGCTCTCTATGACTAGCGCCAGTTTTGTCCACCACTGCTTATTTGTTGTTCACAGCTAACCTTTATATCTAAAGGTCTTCCCCCTATCCGCAACCTGGGCATGTGCCTGGTAGGGAATGGCGACCCCCTCTCCACACTTTTTGTGCTTGAAAGTATTAAAGATTTAAAAAAAAAAAAGATTGAACTATCGGTATTATGGGAGATAACGTGGGTTTTACGTCTAAGGCAATAGTTTTAACAATTTGGTAATTGTAATTATGGTAGGTAAATTTCTTCAAGGCCATTACGGCTCATAGAGCCGGACCTTATCCTGGTGTCTATGGCATGAAGCGAAACGGGTGATGATAATCAGCTCCTGGACAGGACGCTAGTCTGACACATGTGTTTACTCAAAGCATTTGCATTTGGGTTGAGTGGCGGTGGGGGGTGGGGTGGGGAAATGTGTGTTACATGTCTTTTCAATGGAACACAGAGTCGGAACTAGTCCTTGCTAGAATTCGAACCCGATACCTCATGATGCCATGTCCGGCAGCCTAACAACTCAGCCACCGACACCACAACCCAAGCAGGGATACGGACGATAAATCAATCTTCATCTTTATTTTTTAAATTAATAAAAAAAAAATCAAACAACATTGCTTTCTCATTCCTTTTCCCATTTATTTCTGAAAAGCCACTCTCTACAGGGGGCACAAAATAATCATTGCGAAATAGTCTCAGTCAAAATGCCAAAATCATCAAGAAATGTTTACATTTTCAAAATGTGATATCAATATCAATTCAAGAAAATATATAACAGTATCATTATGAATAAGTATTTTCGCTCAGACTAAAACAAAATCCAGTATAAACAAAAACTTTTCTTTGTGGTAATTAAGATGCTGCCCATTTCATCGAATGTAATTGAATTATTATAATTTATTATATAAAAATGTAATCGAATTAATATAATTTATTATATAAAAATGTAATTGAATTATTATAATTTATTATATAAAAATGTAATTGAATTATTATAATTTATTATATAAAAATGTAATTGAATTATTATAATTTATTATTAATTAATTTAATTTATTATATAAAATGTAATTGAATTATTATAATTTATTATATAACAATGTAATTGAATTATTATAATTTATTATATAAAAATGTAATTGAATTATTATAATTTATTATATAAAAATTATTATTATTATAATTTATTATATAAAATGTAATTGAATTATTTATTATTAATTTAAATGAATTATTATAATTTATTATATGTAATTGAATTATTATAATTTATTATATAACAATGTAATTGAATTATTATAATTTATTATATAAAAATGTAAATGAATTATTATAACTTATTATATAAAAATGTAATTGAATTATTATAATTTATTATATAAAAATGTAATTGAATTATTATAATTTATTATATAACAATGTAATTTACTCATTATTATAATTTATTATATAAAAATGTATTTTTGGAATTATTATAATCAGGAATTATTATATAAAAATAGCACTAATTGAATTATTATAATTTATTCATATAGAAAAAATGTAAATGAATTATTATTCTCTTATTATATAACATTGTTATTCTAATTTTTTTTTTTTCTCTTCTTTTCTTCCCAATTTGAAATCAGCATGTATTTTTGGTTGGTGTTTGATACATAATCAGGAATTATTCTCAGTATTTCTGATGACAGACGATGACCTGAAGGGCAGGAGGTGATTATAAACGACGAGTGCTGGGGAGATGACATCTACGAGGAGGATTGGGATTACCTCCCAAGTCTCTGTCTTGTAATCAATAAATAGTCTCTGTTGAAGTCAATGCAATACTGGGCTGTGGAAAAATCAATATTATCATTATTATTATTACTAATTTTTTATTACTTTTTTCTTCAAGTTCTTCTTGTTCAATGCAATTTGATGACGTCAAAAGACAGAGTATCTGTCATTGGAGTCAGTGCTATACTGTGCTGGGAAAAACGACGTGTGATGCCATACTGGGCTGTGGAAAAATGACAAGTTCTGTCTTGTAAGTCATTGCAATATGATGAAAAAGACGAGGATCTGTCTTGTAAGTCAAGCTATACTGGGCTGATGGCGAAAAACGACAAGTCTCTGTCTTGTAAGTCGATGACTATCTACTGTGGAATTGTCAAGGGTTATCTGTCTTGCAAGTCAATGCTATACTGGTAAGTCAATAAACGACAAGTATCTGTCTTGTAAGTCAATGCAATACTGGGCTGTGGAAAAACGACAAGTATCTGTCAATCTTGTAAGTCAACTGGGCTGTGGAAAAACGACAAGTCTCTATAAGTCTGTACTGTGGAAAAACGACAAGTCTCTAAACGACGACAATTCAACCATAAAGACAGAGTAAGCACGTGACGTTTTCGGTCTCACCCTCTTGTAAGTCAAGCTCTGCTCTGCCTCTGCCTCTGTCGCTATCTCTATCTCTAAATCTCTCTGCCTCTGTCGCTATCTCTATCTCTAAATCTCTCTGCCTCTGTCGCTATCTCTATCTCTAAATCTCTCTGCCTCTGTCGCTATCTCTATCTCTAAATCTCTCTGCCTCTGTCGCTATCTCTATCTCTAAATCTCTCTGCCTCTGTCGCTATCTCTATCTCTAAATCTCTCTGCCTCTGTCACTGTTTCTATCTCTACATTTTTCTGCTCATGTCAATGTCTCTATTTCTCCATCTCTCTGCCTGTGTCGTTCTTTCTTATTTCTCCATCTCTCTGCCTATGTCGCTCTCTTTCTTATTTCTCCATTCTCTGTCTATGTCAATGTCTCTATTTATCCATCTTTCTGTCTATGTCGCTCTTTCTTATTTCTCCATTCTCTGTCTATGTCAATGTCTCTATTTATCTATCTTTCTATCTATGTCGCTCTTTATTATTTCTCCCTCTCTCTGTCTATGTCGCTTGTTCTTATTTCTCCATCTCTTTGTCTATGTCGCTTGTTCTTATTTCTTCATCTCTTTGTCTATGTCGCGTGTTCTTATTTCTCCATCTCTCTGTCTATGTCGCTTGTTCTTATTTCTCCATCTCTCTGCCTATGTCGCGTGTTCTTATTTCTTCATCTCTTTGTCTATGTCGCTTGTTCTTATTTCTCCATCTCTTTGTCTATATCGCTTGTTCTTATTTCTTCATCTCTTTGTCTATGTCGCTTGTTCTTATTTCTTCATCTCTTTGTCTATGTCGCGTGTTCTTATTTCTCCATCTCTTTGTCTATGTCGCTTGTTCTTATTTCTCCATCTCTCTGTCTATGTCGCTCTTTCTTATTTCTCCATCTTTCTGCCTATGTCGCTTGTTCTTATTTCTTCATCTCTGCCTATGTCGCTTGTTCTTATTTCTCCATCTCTCTGCCTTTGTCGCTCTTTCTTATTTCTCCATTACTCTGTCTATGTCGCTCTTTCTTATTTCTCCACCTCTCTGTCTATGTCAATATCTCTATCTTTCCATTTCTCTGCCTATGTTATTCTTTCTTATTTCTCCATCTCTCTGCCTATGTCGCTCTTTCTTATTTCTCCATTCTCTGTCTATGTCAATGTCTCTATTTATCCATCTTTCTGTCTATGTCGCTCTTTCTTATTTCTCCATTCTCTGTCTATGTCAATGTCTCTATTTATCCATCTTTCTGTCTATGTCGCTCTTTATTATTTCTCCCTCTCTCTGTCTATGTCGCTTGTTCTTATTCCTCCATCTTTCTGCCTATGTCGCTTGTTCTTATTTCTTCATCTCTCTGCCTATGTCGCTTGTTCTTATTTCTCCATCTCTCTGCCTTTGTCGCTCTTTCTTATTTCTCCATTACTCTGTCTATGTCGCTCTTTCTTATTTCTCCACCTCTCTGTCTATGTCAATATCTCTATCTTTCCATTTCTCTGCCTATGTTATTCTTTCTTATTTCCACATTTCTCTGTCTATGTCAATGTCTCTAATTCTCCATCTCTCTGCCTATGTTGCTCTTTCTTATTTCTCCATCTCTCTACCTATGTCGCTATTTCTTATTTCTCAATCTCTCTGCCTATGTCAATGTGTCTATTTCTACATTTGTGTTTCTGTCGCTCTTTCTATTTCCTCATCCCTCTGTATGTCCGAGTAAAATCTAAAAACGACAACTTACCTTTCTCTCTCTCTCTCTCTCTCTGTCTCTGTCTCTCTCTCTCTCTCTCTCTCTCTCTCTCTCTCTCTCTCTCTCTCTCTCTCTCTCTCTCTCTCTCTCTCTCTCTCTCTCTCTCTCTCTCTCTCTCTCTGTCTTCTCTTTCTGTCTTTCTCTTTCTCTAACGGATAAAGAACAAAAACATTATCTAAAGTGTGCATGTCATCTGTTGCAGACTGGGTCGAATAGGATGACTGTTTAATGTCCATCCAGCGATATACAGAACAAAAACCTTATCAACATTGTGTATTTCATCATTTACAGTCTGGGCCGAATGGGGCGACTGCTCTGTGACGTGCAAGGGTGAAATTGGGTACAGAGAAAGGATGACTGTGACTCAATCTACCGCAAACTACTTCTCGTTGTCACCAAGCCTAAACCAGATGGAGCCCTGTACCGGAGCCAGAACCGATTGTGGGCGTGAGTGAAACGAAGCCTTGGATTCTATATAATACCTGTCGTCGATTTTTCATTCTCTCTGTCTCTGTATCTGTCTCCGTGTTTGTCTCTGTCTGTCTGTCTGTCTGTGTCTGTCTGTCTGTCTCTCTCTCTCTCTCGCTCTCTCTCTCTCTCTCTCTCTCTCTCTCTCTCTCTCTCTCTCTCTCTCTCTCTCTCTCTCTCTCTCTCTCTCTCTCTCTCTCTCTCTCTCCCCCTCTCTCTCTCTCTGTTTCTTTCTCTTTCTCTTTCTCTCTCTCTCACTCTCATTTTCTCTCCCTCCTCCTATCTTTATCACTCTTTCTTTCTCCCCCCCCCTCTCTCTCCGTTTCTCTCTTTCTCTCTCTCTCTCTCTCTCTCTCTCTCTCTCTCTCTCTCTCTCTCTCACACACACACACACATACACACACACACACACACACACACAGACACTCGCCCTACCTAGCACCCTTGCTTAAAATCTCAGGTTGCGATTTGGCTGTATGTTTTCTCGTTCAATTTTAAATGTATAAAAACGAAATATTCTTAAAAAATTATGACATATTTATTTAGCGGACAATGTTAACAAAAACACATATTCAAGGGTTTTTACAACATAATATACACCGAGTTTGAAAAGAGTTCACTGTCTTTTCGAAGACATCTCGGGGGTGTCAATAAAGCTATATAAGAACAACAAAATACAACTAATTTCTTTACTGTAACGTTACATTTAATGTTAACAAACGTAATACTTACAGTGAGAGAATTATTGCAGATTAGTCTGAATTTGATGAAAACGACAATGAAGACAAAGAAGATGATTGAAATGGGATTTGCATTGAATGTATTTCATTATCCACGAAGGAATGTTTGTTTATGTTACAGTGAGTACAAGCAATGTAGAATAATAATCAACAACAAATACCTCTATGATAGATTACGAGTAAATCGTTACCTTCAGCATAATAACGTAACCCAATCATAAAGGATTAAAACGAACATGACTGTGACAACAACGATGACAGTCATAATAGAGATGTGGTCATGATGGTTTTGATGATGATGAACTTAACACGATGATGTATGATGATGGTAATGATGATGGCGATAATGATGATAGTGGTGTTGAGGATGATGATGATGATGATGATGATGATAGTAATGATGATGATGATGATGGTAATGGTGATGATGATGATGATGATGATAGTAATAATGATGATGATGATGGTAATGATGATGATGATGATGATGACGATGATAATTATGATGATGGTGATGATGATGATAGTGGTGATGATGATGGTGATGATGATGATGCTGCTGCTGCTGATGATGATGCTGATTCAGGCTGTGAACCACTATATTATGAAATTCGAGTCGTTACGATCACCTCATCTTTTGCAAATGATGTAATGAAGAAAACGTGTTTATCGGGCTCAGACATGTTGACTATGGGCTACATGAGCTAAAACTGTACACGGTATGGCGGGACTCGGTAGTCCAGAGGCAAGGTGTCCGCCTTTCAACCAAACTGTAATGGATTCAAGCCCCGCCAAAGGTTGATCAAATTTCTCGATTTCTTTTTCGAACAAATCTACTCTCTCTCTCGCTCTCTCTCTCTCTCTCTCTCTCTCTCTCTCTCTCTCTCTCTCTCTCTCTCTCTCTCTCTCTCTCTCTCTCTCTCTCTCTCTCTCTCTCTCTCTCTCTCTCTCTCTCTCTCTCTCTCCCCCTCTCTCTCTCTCTCTCTCTCTCTCTCTCTCTCTCTCTCTCTCTCTCTCTCTCTCTCTCTCTCCCCCCACCCACCGATCCAGGTAGGTGGATCGACACCTAGTCTCATCGGAGACGGACAATAAAAACAAGGTCCTGTGTGCCGATCACAACACTCAAAATATATTAAAATCCTACAAAAAAACCCCATCCGAGATCATTGCAGTTGTGGATGTGGGTAAATCAACTCAAATCGAAGCACACAGTATGATATAACATAACAAACTTATCCGCACCCCCAATAGCCCATAGGAAGTCGAATGACTTTGATACGATAACATAGAAAAGAAGAAAAATAATAACGATTTCCTTCGTGTCCTTCTTTCAACAGCCTACAGTAACGTTTCGGATTGTGGTAAGTAGGTTAGTGCTCGTATTGATCATGTTGAATCGTGTGGTTTGCTTGTGTTGATTAATGTTGATCATGTTGAATCGATAGGTTTGGTTTGCTTGTGTTGATTAATATTGATCACGTTGAATGCTTGTGTTGGTGATCAGGTTGAATCGTGTGGTGTGGTTTGTTTGCTTGTGTTGATTAATGTTGATCAGGTTGAACTTGTGTTGATTAATGTTGATCACGTTGTTGGTTTGGTTTGCTTGCGTTGATTAATATTGATCATGTTGAATGGTGTGGTTTGGTTTGCTTGTGTTGATTAGTTGTTGATCATATTGAATCGATTGGTTTGGTTTGCTTGTGTAGATTAATGTTGATCATGTTAAATCGTGTGGTTTGCTTGTATTGATTAATGTTGATCATGTTGAATGGTGTGGTTTGGTTTGCTTTTGTTGATTAATGTTGATCATGTTGAATCGTGTGGTTTGGTTTGCTTGCTTGTGTTGATTAATGTTGATCATGTTGAAATGGTTTGGTTTGTTTGCTTGTGTTGATTAATGTTGATCATGTTGTATGGTGTGGTTTGGTTTGGTTGTGTTGATTAATGTTGATCAGGTTGAATCGTGTGGTTTCGTTTGTTTGCTTGTGTTGATTAATGTTGATCATGTTGAATCGTGTGGTATGGTTTGCTTGCTTGTGTTGATTAATGTTGATTATGTTGAATCGTGTGGTTTGGTTTGTTTGCTTGTGTTGATTAATGTTGATCACGTTAAATGGTTTGGTTTGGTTTGCTTGTGTAGATTAATGTTGATCATGTTGAATCGTGTGGTTTGGTTTGTTTGCTTGTGTTGATTAATGTTGATGATGTTGAATCGATGGGTTTTGTTTGCTTGGGTTGATTAATGTTGAATCGTGTTGAATCGTGTGGTTTGGTTTGCTTGCTTGTGTTGATTAATGTCGTTCTTGTTGAATCGATGGGTTTTGTTTGCTTGGGTTGATTAATGTTGATCTTGTTGAATCGATAGGTTTTGTTTGCTTGGGTTGATTAATGTTGATCATGTTGAATCGATGGTTTTGTTTGCTTGGGTTGATTGAATCGTTGTGTGATTTGTTTCTTGTGTTGATTAATGTTGATCTTGTTGAATCGATGGGTTTTGTTTGCTTGTGTTGATTAATGTTGATCTTGTTGAATCGATGGGTTTTGTTTGCTTGGCTTGATTAATGTTGATCATGTTGAATCGATGAGTTTTGTTTGCTTGGGTTGATTAATGTTGATCATGTTGAATCGATGGGTTTTGATTGCTTGTGTTGATTAATGTTGATCATGTTGAATCGATGGGTTTTGTTTGCTTGGGTTGATTAATGTTGAATCGTGTGGTTTGATTTGTTTGCTTGTGTTGAGTAATGTTGATCTTGTTGAATCGATGGGTTTTGTTTGTTTGTGTTGATTAATATTGATCATGTTGAATCGATGGGTTTGGTTGGCTTGTATTGATTAATGTTGATCATGTTGAATGGTGTGGTTTGGTTTTTGCTTGTGTTGATTAATGTTGATCATGTTGAATCGATGGGTTTTGTTCTTGTGTTGATTTATGTTGAATCGTGTGGTTTGATTTGTTTGCTGGTGTTGATTAATGTTGATCATGTTGAATCGTGTGGTGTGGTTTTGTTTGCTTGTGTTCATTAATGTTGATCATGTTGAATCGATGGGTGTTGTTTGCTTGGGTTGATTAATGTTGATCATGTTGAATCGAGGAGTATTGTTTGCTTGTGTTGATTAATATTGATCATGTTGAATCGATGGGTTTGGTTAGCTTGTGTTGATTAATGTTGATCATGTTGAATCGATGGGTTTGGTTTGTTTGTGTTGATTAATGTTGATCATGTTGAATGGTGTGGTTTGGTTTACTTGCTTGTGTTGCTTAATGTTGATCAGGTTGAATCGATGGGTTTGGTTAACTTGTGTTGATTAATGTTGATCATGTTGAATCGATGGGTTTGGTTTGTTTGTGTTGATTAATGTTGATCATGTTGAATCGATGGGTTTGGTTAGCTTGTGTTGATTAATGTAGATCATGTTGAATCGTGTGGTTTGATTTGTTTTTGTTGATTAATGTTGATCATGTTGAATCGTGGGGTTGTTTTGCTTGCTTGTATTGATATTAAGTTCTATGTTTCGGGGATGTTTTATAGCAACGCTATCTAAGGGAGTCTTAATGTGGTTTCTGTTGCATTAGACAGAGCCAGTGTGCTTCCCCGGGGAGGAAGAAGAGAAGAAGAAAAAGGAATAGTAGTAGTAATGGAGTAGTAGTAGTAGTAGTAGTAGTAGTAGTAGTAGTAGTAGTAGTAGTAGTAGTAGTATTAGTGGTAGAAGTAGTAGTAGTAGCAGCAGTAGTAATCGTAGTAGTATTAGTAGTAGAAGTAGTCGTATTAGTAGTAGAAGTAATAGTAATAGGAGTAGTAGTAGTTGTAGTAGAAATAGTAGTAGAAGTGATAGTAATAGTAGATAAAGACAAACAGTGAGGCATGGGGAATGTCGGAAGTGAAAGTAAGGACACAAAATGGTATGAAGCTCATAGGAACAAAGACAAGAATAACAAAAGGAGTAGACAGAAATAGTAGTAATAATAGTAGAGAGAGAGAGAGAGAGAGAGAGAGAAGAGAGATGAGAGAGAGAGAGAGAGAGAGAGAGAGAGAGAGAGAGAGAGAGAGAGAGAGAGAGAGAGAGAGAGAGAGAGAGAGAGAGAGAAGAGAGAGAGAGAGAGAGAGAGAGAGAGAGAGAGAGAGAGAGAGAGAGACGAGAGAGAGAGAGAGAGAGAGAGAGAGAGAGAGAGAGAGAGAGAGAGAGGGAGAGAGAGAGAGAGAGAGAGAGGAGAGAGAGAGAGAGAGAGAGAGAGAGAGAGAGAGAGAGAGAGAAGAGAGAGTGAGAGAGATGAGAGAGAGAGAGAG
>JAXRKP010002806.1:2500-17500 GCA_037039925.1 Doris montereyensis
CCATTTAGAGAAGTTGTTGTCGTTCCTTCTTTACCTATTACTCCAGACGTTTCTACATTGTTGCCTACTCTAGCGTTTAAATCTCCTAAAAGCATTAGTTCCTGTTTGGGTTTAAGATTCTCTGCAGCTATTTGTAGATCGTTTTCGAAGATATCTTTTTCTTCTTTAGTTGCGTCTTTGTTTGGTCCATAAGCTATTAATAATTTCATTTCTCGTCCTTTTGGTTTAATATTTACCTCTAATAGCCGTGGACTTATCAATTTCCAACTTTCTAGTAGCTTTTCATGCATTTTATGCACTAGGAGGCCTACTTCTGCTCAAACTCTATCTTTGACATCTACTCCTGAGAAGATTAAAATATGATTCGGTCCTACATTTTCTATTATTTGTCCTTTTTTCTTATGTTTCTGTGATGGCCAAAATATCTAGTTTGAAATTTTTCCATTTCTTCAACTAATTCTAACTCTTTTCCATTTATTGCCTTAACATTCCATGTTCCAAAAATCACAGTCTGCATTCGTTTATAAGTTCGTCTTCGAAAGCTCAAGCCGGTTATATTGCAATATTGCATTTATTTCTCTGAATCCGTTTGGTTTTGGATAAGTAGGGGATTAGCCCACAGTACCACGGGTAGATAATGGGGCTGCCACCTTGAGGCCCCCTACCAGGCCTTTTTTTAAATTTCTGTCAGGGTTAACTCCCTTAGCCTTTAGTCATTCAAGACCAGCCTGAATATTGCCTTAGATCGGCCGGAAGATACGGAACATACTATCAAAAGGCACCATATCAAAATGAGAAAAAGTGTGCTGGTGCACTTGAAACAGTGTCAATAAGAAGTAGTCGAGAGCCTATCAAAGTTTTATGATGTTTCAAAGTATTATCCTACTCTTTTCGTAGGTTTTATGGGAGTAAAATGTATTCGAATAACAGAAAATAAGAGAAAACACAATTTTCTCAATGTCCTTTTTTGTTCATTATTTCGTATCTACTGTTTTATTTCTCAACGTATTTTCATGAAATGTGGAATGGATGATGAGTAGGTGATGAGTGGGGGGGGGGGGGGGGAGGGCAAAGAAATGATCAGATGCTTTGTTTTATTTTTTTATATATTATAGTTTTGGAAAAATTGAATTTTTTGTACAATATTTTTACACATTTTTGGTTGTTCTCATATGCTATTTTCAAAAATTCATAAAATTTAAAATCAAAACTTACTAACCAAACAAAAATCCGATGTGATCAAATTTAGATATTGTATCAAATAAGGTGTGTGCAAAGTTTGAAGACATTTGTTGAAAAATGAAAAAGCCTATCGATGGTGAAATTTGGGAGCAAAATCCAAGATGGCCGCCGTGTCCATGGCAACCGGAAACGTCAGGAAAAAACAACGACATATTTCAACTCAGTACACCATGCCCATTACACCTATACATAAGTCAAATTTATAGGAACAAACGGGACATTTTTCACTTCAGGACCCCCCCCCCCACCCCCCTCCCCCACCAAGTCTATAGCCTAATGTAGATCTGGCTGAACCTGATTTTGTTGTGTTGTCTTAGTAATATGTTGTAAGTATCGTCGTTTCTGATGTTCCTTCATAAGATTCACCATAATGTCTCCTACTTCGAGGTATCATCTAGAGTTTAGGTCTAAGGAAGGACTCCCATAGTCGGGCACACACTATACTATCACTATTACCACACCTGACCCTGAAACCCTTCCCCATTCCAACCTGCTCCAACCCCCAACCTGCAATTAAGGTAGAGCATATAATATAGATTATCAAGAATTTCTTATTTTAGTAATGAGCTAGTGATAACGGCGCTCCTCTCAATAGAAAACACATAATAACGTAGGCCTGGGCTCATATAACCAGGGCTACTAAAATATGCAGGCTAGTCCGGAGTATTTAGAAAAAATATAAAGGCCACCAAGGTGACTTTAACAATGAAATGATATATTTAAAAAGAGAATCAAGACTCTTATTGTGACATGAATAGCAAACAGCTATTTGAGGTTCAATGTGGCTGAGTAACGGTTACAGTTACAGTGTTTTGACCAACGTGGAAATGAATATAAAATTACAGTGTTTTATTGTTGTGATATAATATACTTACACTTACAACAATATTGTTACAAGTTGCAAGTGATGCAGCTGTAGTGAAGAGCGTTTGCCACTTCTGCACTAACTGTTTGTTTACAATAAACACTTAAACATACATCCCTTTGCGTTTCATTAGAGTTGCACAAACAATTTGGGTACTTTTAAAAGACATTTCTTTGCACATTTATTATTAAATAGACGGCTGTAGCGTAGGGGAGATTATGGGAGATTTAATGAATGAAATGCACAGTAAATAGAAAGAAGTGGGGAATCAATACATCAAAACTCATTCAAGTTTGTTTCTTTTTCTTTTAAAGCTACCTCTCAATTTTGTTTAAAAGTGCCACTAATGATATATTACAATTGCATGACAACACAATATTTGCAGGTAACACACACACACACACACACACACACACACACATATATATATGTATGTGTGTGTGTGTGTGTGTGTGTGTGTGTATTGTGTATGTTATGCATTGAAAAACCGATAGTTCATTTTTATTATGTATTCAGTGTATTAAACGAAGTAGTTACCCTGGCTGCTGCCAACATTCTCGCAGTTATCCGGCCCACTTTGAACAGAATTGGAGACCCCTGTTTTAGATGACGTGCTAAGATAATGAACACCCCTCCCCCCTCAACCCCCCCCCCCCCCCACTTGCCCTTGCCCCCTACCCATCCCAAATCATGGTGAGATGGGATACTTTTGCAAGATAAGTCGAATCGAGTAAGTCTGGCAATGAGTGACAAAGCATTCTTATTTAGTTTTAAAAACCCGACAAGGAAGCATAGAAACAAAATGAACCCCCACGCATTGTTATAAAATCCAATGGCATGACAAATTACGCACGCGTGAGGAAACAGACTTCTCGTGAATCTGTTACAGAAGAAATCGATATGATAATTTTCAGATTCAGCTTTCTGGAACGAATTTTCTTTTCTGTTCTTGCTGATTTTACTGACCTGCTGATAAATTTACTTCCAGTAGTTAATACATGTGCTAGTTTTAGCATAAATTACGTTAGCCTCTTGAGTTCTAGCATGGTAATATTAAACTACTACATGTACGATGCCATCTCCAGGGATACCAGGGTCGCCTTCAACCACAGATATATTATGTAAGGGCGTGAGTCCACCTGTCAGTCACAACTTTTGGATGTACAACCGAGTCGTTTGGACGTATCGTTTTACGTGTGTCCATTAGAAACTTAAACAACCCGACTTCGGGTCTCATATCAACTTGGTATGTACATGTACCTATTTGAAATTGAGGTGGGTTTTTTTATGGGCTTAAGTCTAGCGGCGGGAACCTCCTAGCGGGAGCGAGTCTCAGGTCTCAGCAAACAAAATAAAGAAAAGCATTAATTTACTTAAATCTTAGACACAAAAGAAGAGTACGGATGTTTACGCGAACATTTTGTTAATTCTGAGGGGATGGTTTTGAAGACTTATTTTTTTAAAACCGAGTTTAGTTGATCAAGCCCCCAGAGAAGGCCTCTTAACCGATAACTCACCCCTTGTAAGTACGACCAACCAACAAGAATGGAAGATGCCATACTCAAAATGACGTTTCATTTTAGTCGCTTAGTCGTGTTGGTTATGTGGTCCCACCTTTTTATTATTGTAAGATCCCAAAGAGTACTAAAGCACTGCGATACATCCTCTTCAAGGCTTTAATCGAGACTGATGGATATTGGACGTGTTGAGTCGATTAGGTGGACACAAAGCCTAAGGCTGCTTTGCGTTTTAACAATGTGATTGGGAATACATTGTAACCTTGCAAGTTGCAAGGAGCTCAATGACTGAATGTCAGCTGTGGATATTTGAATACCTGGCAAAATTTGAGTCTTTCTGGAATTCATGGATTCGCCACGCATGTGCTAATTCATATTCATAACAAAAATTAGCGACGATGGAACATCGACCTTGACGTTTTCGCAGAGTTAGGCTCGAACTATGCTATATCATATGGTTTTTTTTACGTATATCGGTAAATATACACACAAGATCTAGCGGGCATGACCTTGGGAATGCCCCTCGACCACGGCTGTATATTTACCGATTTAAATCAAAAACTGTTTTATAACTCTTAAAACAATTAATTCAACTTCAGTTTCCAATGCAAATCTGAAATGATTAAGTGTAAATCCGAGAAGTGGGTAGGTACTTACACCTGCATGAGGAATAGACGACCCCACCGTCCATGATCTCCTGCTGCCTTACAGGCGGGTCGTGTCTGATCAAAGGCTACGGGAATCAACCCTGACATAAAATCATAAACTACTGCCCTGCAGGCTGGTCTTTACTGACCAAAGCCTAGGGGAATTAACCCTGACAGAAAACCACAATCTGTTGCCTTGTAAGCCGGTCTTGGCTGACCAAAAGCTAAGAGAATTAACCCCGACAGAAAATATAAACCAAGGCCCAGTAGGGGGCCTCAAGGTGGCAGCCCCATAACCTGCCTAGCGTAGAGGAGGATAATCAACTGCTTACCAAAAACTAAATGATTCAGAGAAACATATGATGTCCGGATTGACCTTACGAAAACGAGACTGGAAACGAACACAGAATTTGATTTTTTTTTTTAACATGGAAATGTTAGGGCAAGAAATGGAAAAGATTTAGAATTAGCTGAAGAAAAGTCAAAAGTAAACATTTTGGCTAACACAGAAACAAATAAAAAAAAGGACAAGGAATAGAAAGTGAAAGACTAAATCATAATTTAATCCACCCATGAATAGATGTAAAGGATAGAGCTAGAGCAGTAGACCTCCTAATGCATAAAAGACATAAAACTATATTAGGGAGTTGAAAAATATAAGCCCACGGCTATTAGATGTAAACATTTAAACAAAAGAAAAATAAATTAAATTGTTAATACTAGCTTATGAACGAACAGGCCACCAAAGAAAAAAAAAGAGAGCTTTGAAAATAATTTACAAATAGCTGCAGAAAATTTAACATCCAAACAGAAACTAATGGTTATAGACGATTTAATCACTAAAGTATGCAACAGTGCAGAAGGAGAAAGAGAAGGGGGGGGAGGAGGAGGAGAAGTAAGAAGAGAAAGGAAGAGGAATAGAAAGAGTATGGAGATGGAGGAGAATGAAAGAAGAAGAAGAAGAAGGGGGAGGAGGAGGAGGGGGAGGAGGGGAAGGAGAAGGAAAGGGAGGGAGGAGGAGGAGGAGAGGGAGGGAGGAGAAGGGGAAGGAGAAGTAGAAGAAGAAGAAAGAGGAGGAGGAGGAGGAGGAGGAAAAAGAGGAGGAGGAAAAGGAGAAGAAGAAGACATTCAAATTTACAAATTAGTATAAATTTATAACTTGTAACTTAGGTTGAACAACACTTTGAGCTACAGATCGAGGTAATTGGTATTTCCAGATTTACACAAGTGGATAAAATACAAAACTTTTAAAGAAATTGAAAACTCTGTTCTAGTTTTGAATTCTTGATTTAAAAGTGTAAAGGATGATACACGTGCAGATTGTAAATGATGTAAATGTCGTAAAAGATGGATAACTCATGATGATGATGATGAGGACGATGAGGATGATGATGATGATGATGATGATGATGAGGATGATGATGATGATGATGGTGAAAAATGATACAGCACTCACCGGTTTTAAGAATGCCGGTGATCAGGGAAAAAAAATTTATGTTTGATATTTTAAGTATTCGATATCTACCCAGGTGCTAATGTCGCATCAATGAGCAAAGTTTGACATAGATTGGACTATCATTGGACTGAAGGAAATACCCGACCTTGGGAGGGCTCCCAGATACGATATAATCCAATGTAGGTCAAAATTTGTCTTATCATCATGAACTATGATTAACTGGAAAATAAAATCACAACAGAAATATAAAATCAAAACATGACATTATTTAAAGAGATTAATGTTTGTCTCAAATTAAACAACCATTTTGGACGTTTTCTGTTGATGCACAAATCAATGCCCCGAGTCAAGTCAGTCATCTAGGTCAAGGTCAAGGTAAGCGGGCGGATGAATGACATATCTTTGGCCCGGGTTTTTTCCTCTTTGGCACTACCAATGAGCTGTAATAATACCTAATGGATATCTTTCATCTTGACTGGAGTATTACCCTTCTCCATCCCATCAACCATCCTCCATCCCCTGTATTTTATATTAAACTTAAAGGGAACATAAAATCAACAAAGTAACAAATTGTCTATCGACTCTTACGAAACGGGAAATAAATGACACATGACACAATGTCTGACATTAAATTAAATCTATCATAACACGGATTTTAATGTCTTTCAATATACACAAATATTAGGACAATAAGCTTTAAAACTCACAGCAAACTGGACTTAACACACAAGTGACTCTCCTACATCTAACTCTAACATATTATGTAGGCTATTGGAAGAACTGAAACCAACACGAACTATCACCAACAACAATCCTTGACAAATCTACTTTTTATATCAATCATTATTAACTTTGTTTTCCTCTTACAAGATCAATGAAAGTTCTCTTTTTCTTCTTTCTGCTTTATTACATTACAACAGATCATGTACTTTTACCTGATTGTATCCATTGCATCCTCTTTTTTTGTTTTGTTCTTATTACATTGAGATCACCGAATAAGGTGGACTGGATATATTTCCAATGGAACAAAGAAACAAACAAGCTAACAAACAAAGTATCCTCCTTAAATCCCCAGCCCCATACCCATCTCCACGCCACCCCCAATGACTTCCACTTTCATATCTTCCTACATGATATCCCCATGTGTCTAATCTTTGGTCATCTGTAGATTTGACCGTCCTTGGCATTTTATTCTCAATGTAATCTGTCTTTTTATCTCTGTCTCTGTCTGTCTAACCATCTCAATTTTGCTTCTCTCACCTTCAAAATGGGACATATCGGTTGCCCATCACCTTACACATTATTTATTTCGTGGATGACATCCAATAAATTGAAATTAAATGAGAACAAAACAGAAGTTATAGCAATAGGAAGCAAAGCCAAAGTAGAAGCCGCTAAATTAAGATATGTTAAAATCTGTGGCGAAGAAATTCCTGTTGTCAAAAAAGTAAGAAATTTAGGAGTTATCATGGATTGTACCATGTCCATGGAAGACCATATCTCACATTTGAGAAAAGTTTGCTATCTGGAATTAAAAAGAATATGTCATATCAGGAAATACATCACTCCTGAGGCAACAAACAAATTAATTTGCTCATTTGTTCTTTCAAGAATTGATTACTGCAATTCTCTGCAGGCTGGACTTCCACTGACACAAATCAAGAAACTGCAGATAGTACAAAACAATGCCGCCAGATTAGTTATGGAAGTTTCAAAAAGAGAACACATTACGCCAATACTTAAACACCTACACTGGCTCCCAGTAAAATCCCGCATTGACTACAAGATAGCTACAATCACGTACCAATGCCTGCACGAGGCTGACTTTCCAGTCTATTTAAAAGAGTTAGTTCCTAAATACACACCGAACAGATCACTGCGCTCAGCGAGCAAGAAAATGATACAAACACCCAAAGCTAAACTTAAGACTTTCGGAGATAGGGCCCTACAAACAGAAGCAGCCAAAATTTGGAACATTTTACCATGGGACGTCCAGTCTGCAGAGTCTTTGAATATACTGAAATCTCGCTTGAAGACCCACTACTTCTCCAACATATTTAGATGAATTGTATTGAATTGCGTGCTTTAACTGAATTGATTGTGATGCTATTTTTTATTGATGCATCTGTTTTATGTAAAATGTTTTAGCGATAGCATGCCATGTCTGTGTAATCGTTTTGCTTGTAATGCGCCTTGAGCTCTTCTGAGGGAAGGCGCAATATAAATATTCTTCTTATCTTATCTTATGATGACTTAAAACAATGAGGGAAAACAACTGTTATAAACTCGACTTTGGCCTATGGAGTATCTCTGTGAGAAGCCGCACCACGTGCATTGAACAACCCCAGCTCAAGGTCACGCCATTTCCTCCATGCCCGTAGTTGTGAATGACCTGCAGTTAGTCAAATTGACAGAAAAAGACAAAAAGATTACAAGATCTCACCTCATTCATTAATTACTCGACAGATGGAGGCAAGCATCTTGGTGTTTTGTTTCATCACACCAGGCCTTCACATATCTACCGACATCAAGAACTTTAAATATATATTATGAATTTATAACAGAGAAAGAACCAACAAAAACCTAGCTACAGGTTTTACTTTTAGTTGATTTAATTTACCTATATCCACCCCTATGGTGATCTCGTGGGTCTTGGTAGGATTTTCAATTTTGCCAAAACTGCTCTGTAAAGGATCTTTAACTTTAACGAGCACTGAGAGAATTGAGGTCTGCACATGAGGCTTCCTTCTTATTATCCCGTCAAAACTTACTCACAACGGGGGGGGGGGGGGGGGGGGGGGCTGGGTTTTACTCTCAAAAACTGTTCTAAAAATGTTTCAACTGCCGGGGATTGAACCACACGCCTTTTGATTGAGGCCGACACCTTGCCTCTGGACCACTGAGTCCCCATGGCTTTAATTGGAAGTGAAAGTAATTAAATGTGAATAAAACTGACGTTTCGGTTTTGTGACTGATAGCATTGGTAGCCTAGTCATATGGTTTTGAGTTTGAATTCTGACAATGCCAAATCCGACGTCATATTCCTCGCAAAAGACACTTCACATGTATATGTGCCTAACTTGACCCAGGTGTAAATGGGTACCAGCATCAACTGGGATTAAAACTAGCATCCAGCAGAGGAGATGATGTCCTATTGGCTGTTCCAATTCATGCGATAGGAACCAGGATACGCTCAAGCTCTATGCCCAATACGGCCCTGTGATCAAACTGCAACCTTTTTGTTTTTCACTCTCATATATTATTTGTGCATTTTGGCGATGTTAAAATGTAACAACTTCAAAGGGTTGTATACAGTTTATGATTACTGTGTTTTAAAATGAAGTTGGAATTTAATAAGCATAAAAAAACGTAAAAATGTTCAGAAGAAAAGATTTTTAAAAAGGATTGTAACCTGCTGAATTGTTCAGCTTGTCTAAAATGTATCAAAGATGAACTCTCAGATTGTCTAAAATGAATAAAAAAATAAACGTTCAGGTTGTCTAAAAGGAATCAAAGATGAACGTTCAGGTTGTCTTAAATGAATCAAACTACTACTACTACTACTACTACTACTACTACTACTACTACTACTACTACTACTACTACTACTACTACTACTATTACTACTACTACTACTACTACTACTACTACTATTACTACTACTACTACTACTACTACTACTACTACTGCTACTACTATTACTGTTACTGTTACTACTACTACTACTACTACTAATACTACTACTACTACTACTACTACTACTACTACTACTACTACACTACTACTACTACTACCACTACTACTACTAGTTGTAGGCGCCCGGGTTAACCGATTAAATTTGTAAACATGTTGTGTAATCCTTGGTCTGGGCCGTCGGGTTGAATAACAAATACATTACATTCCATGTCTATCTATTACCCGTAGAAAAGTTCGTGTACCGTACGAATTTTGGCAAATTATGATGGTTTTAACACATTGTTACAAAAAAATAGAACGAATTCAAAACCCGGCGCGGTTATGAGAAATTAAAAAAATGAGAATAATAGAGTGACTGCTCACTTATATTTTGTTTTGCTTCTCCTGTTGTCGATTCACTATGATATTAGATCTAGGTCTACAGATTATGATTGAGATCTTTTGTTCGATGAATCAATATATTTATACCCCATTCTGCAAATAGAATCTACGCGGATCTTAAACTGGGTAATTTAGTTGATCATAATTAAATCCTAGTCGCTGAAGTGAAAGGGATCTCATTTTTCGCCTCATTGTAAACTTTGGAACTTTTAAAAGTTAAATTGCCCACAATTGGGGTTGAAGTTTTAATCAGGTTGGGCTGCGTACACTGCGCTATAACATTTTGTAACTATGGAATACAGAAAGGTATCTTTTAAATCTGTACCTAGATCTAGATCTGAAATCTTCGGCAAAATAATAAGCATTGGACATAAGATTCTAGACACACTGCGGCTCCCCTAATTATTAAATTTTTTTTATAATAGATTATCATCATCGTCATTGTTGTAGTTATTGTTATTGTTATCATTATTATTATTATTATTATTATTATTATTATTATTATTATTATTATTATTATTATTACAAGCAGAAAACCCCATTCTCTGAATGGGCGAGTTGTGTAGTCAATTTGCCAGAGTGCAGAAATCAGATCCAGAACGCAGTCGGTAAGAACAACAAAGCAGCATGTTGACTACATTTGAAACTGATGCAAAACATTATGTTCGATGGCACTCACCGCCCTGTTGATGGATATTCGATTATCTGTAGCTTAAGCCCTTTTCTGCGATTTGAAAATTTCTAAAAACAAAAAAAAAGCCATGGCCAACAGAAAAATAGGCTATTTTACATTTCAGCGCGTAAAAGAAAGGTCAAATTTTGTACTCATCGACATTTAGAGTTGAGATGGAAGAAATCCATTCATTGAATAATATTTAAAGCCCTATAGGAACAAAAACAGAAAAAAATTCTGGCTTTTCCTTCTTTCTTTCTTTTTCTTTTATAGCTTCCATTCTACCTTCCAGTGTATGGGTTTTAGATGCCCGAAATGATCTTTTCCAGGCTGCCCTGCCCTGACAGTTTGTTTCCTTCCGTGAAAGTTCGCCTCTTTGCGTTAATGCCTCTTTTATATGTTCTTCCCACTTTCTCCGAGGTCTGCCTTTTGGTCTTTTACCTTGAGTTTTAGCACTGTATACTGATTTAGCTAAGCTATTGTCGTTTATTTTGTTAACATGCCCAAACCATCTCAGTTGATTTATTTCTATCTTAGTTTTTATGTTATCTGCTTTGGTTTGATTTCTCATTGTTGTGTTTTGATTTTGTCTCTTTTAGTTTTCCTACTACTCTTCTCAGATATTTCATTTTGGCTGCCTGCACTCTACTGTATTCTAAGGTCCAGGTTTCACTGCCATAGAGGAGAGTAGGACAATAAACTGTTTTGTATACTGCCATTTTGTTTTTTGTTGACAATTCTTGCTTACCTACAAATACCTTTCCTAGATGGTTATATATTGCACTTGCCTTTTGGATTCTTTGGCTGATTTCTTTCTTAGTCTTAGTTTTCCCTCTGAGTTAATCATTACTCCTAAGTAATTATAGCTTTGAACTTGTTCTAAATTTTCCTGCCTAATTTAAGATTTTGTGTTTTAGCTTCCCTAGTTACTAACATTATTTTTTTTTTTGCATTTACTCTCATTCATCTTTTATTTAATTCATTATTCATTATGTTGATATTTGACTGGAGGTCCCTTTCTGATTTTCCAAACAGAACTAAATCATCGGCAAATGAAAGCATTGATACATTTACTGGTTTGAGCTTCCACATACCTACATTCATTTTCTTCATGTTTGAGGATGCCTTTGCGACTGAATCCATAAATGTGATAAACAAAAGAGGACTTAGATAACAACCCTGTCTTACTCCTAGATCTACATCAAATTCTCAGATACATTTCCAGCTATTCTCACTGCACATGCTGGTTTATTGTAAAAACGTTTAATGGCTTCTATTAAATTTTGCTCTACGTTGTGTTCTTTTAAGGAATACCATAGTCTGTCCCTCCTCACAGTGTCAAATGCCTTTTCTAAGTCAATAAAACACAGGTGCAAGTCAATGTTTCTCTCAAGGAATTTTTCTATTATTTGTCTAATTGTAAATATGTGATCTTGTACACTTCTTCCTGGTCTAAATCCACTCTGATGTTCTTCAATCTGATCCTCTACTCTTTTCCTTAGTCTCATTTCCAGAATCCTGGCATACACTTTTCCTGGTACGCTAAGTAGTGATATCCCTCTATAGTTTGAGCATTCCATAGTTGATCCTTTCTTGTGTATTGTACTACCGTTCCCTTTTTCCAGTCGTCTGGCACCTGTTTGGACTTCCATGCTTGTTGACATATTGCATGTAGTAGTTTGTCTGCCTCTCTGCCTTGGTTTTTAATCATTTTTGGATAAACTTGATCTGCTCCTGGGGCTTTTCCTAATTTCACTTTTCTTATAGCTGTTTGAAGTTCTTCCATTGAGATATCTACATCTTCAGCTGTCTCATCTCGATTACTTGTTACTCTTAATAATTGATCTGTACTCCTTGTTTCATATGTTCTGGAGGGATTATGTAATTGTTGAAAATACTTTCTCCACGTTTCCATGATTTTGCTGTCTCCTTTCATTATTTCTCCTTTGGCGTTCTTAATTTGTCGTATTGGGCATGTTTTGGTCTTTCTCATGCTCTTCATTGCTCTCCAGAACAGCTTTTGATTTCCTTGATAGCTTTTTTGAAGTCTTCTTCCAAACTCTTCCACTGTTCCTGTTTTTCCTAACTTCCTGTTTGGCGAGTTTTTTTTATTCACGTAATCTATCCTATCCTTTGGTCTCTTTGTTTGCAAGTATTTCTTCCAGGCATCTTTCTTTTCTTTGATCTTAGTCTTGACATTCTCATTCCACCATGTTTTTTCTCTCCTTTAATTTGTTTCCCACAGACCTCTTCAGTACAACTGAGGAGTGTTTCTTTATATATTTGCCACTTTTCTTCTATTGTGCTTTCCTTCAGATCCATCTGCCTTTCACTGATAGATATTTTTATCCTGGATTGGTACATCTGTTTTACTATTGGTTTATTTAGTTCTTCTATTTTGAGTTTAGTAGCTTTCTTTCTTTCCTTTCCTGTTTGTTTTCTTCAGTTAATAATCTCATTTTGGCTATCACTAGTTGATGATCACTAAATATTTCAGCTCCTCTGCTTACTCTAGCATTCATTGTACTGTAAAAAAGGGAGCTGCTAACTATTATGTAGTCTATGATTGACTTTTCACATCTGTCTTCATTTAATCTTGTATATTTGTGAATATCTTTATGAGGAAAAAATGTGTTAGATATTTTCATGTTATTCTTTAGGCAAAAATCTATTAGTCTCTCTCCATTTGGAGAAGTTGTTGTCTCTCCTTCTTTACCTATTACTCCTCCTGATGTTTTTACATTGTTGCCTACTCTAGCGTTTAAATCTCCTAAAACCATTAATTCCTGTTTGGGTTTAAGATTCTCTGCAGCTATTTGTAAATCATTTTCGAAGATATCTTTTTCTTCTTTGGGGGCATCTTCGTTTGGTCCATAAGCTATTAATAATTTAATTTCTCTTCCTTTTGGTTTAATATTTACCTCTAATAGCCATGGGCTTACAAATTTCCAACTTTCTAGTAACATTTATGCCTTTTATGCATTAGGAGGCCTACTCCTGCTCTAGCTCTATCTTTGACATCTACTCCTGAGAAGATTAAAGTATGATTTGGTCCTACATTTTCTATTCCTTGTCCTTTTTTCTTTGTTTCTGTAATAGCCAAAATATCTACTTTGAATTTTTCCATTTCTTCAGCTAATTCTAACTCCTTTCCATTAATTGCCCTAACATTCCATGTTCCAAAATCACAGTCCGTGTTCTTTTCCAGAGTCGTCTTCGAAAGTTCAAGCCGGGTATATCATTGTATATATTACTTTGAATCAGGTTGTTTTGGATAAGCAGGGGATTAGCCCACTGTACCCTGGGTAGATGGTGGGCCCCTTGCCACCTTGAGGCTTAGCCCTACCAGCGTGCAAGGCCTTGTTATTTTCTGTCAGGGTTAACTCCCTTAGCCTTTGGTCAGTCAAACCCGGCCTGCAAGGCAGCAGGTTGTTTTCTTCAGGGTTAACTCCTTAGCCTTTGGTCAGCCAAGACCGCCTGCAAGGCAGCAGGAGACTAGTGGAGGGCGGGATCATCTACTCCGTACAGGTGCTTACCTGTCCACTGCCCGGTCCTGGGCTTTTCCTATGGGGCTTTTTACATATTATCCAATGCCATTTCTTTCACTTCCGACATGACTTTTGCCTCACTCTTTTGTCAACACTGAAAACTCTCATAGATTATCCACTCCAGAGGCATAGTAATTGTGATGTATTTATTCGTAAATGTTCAATGGTTGTTTTTTTAAATAATACTGGGTCTAGATCTAGAGAAATTGTAATCTAGACACTAGGGAGCAGACTGTCAGCGAATAATACCACTGCTAGTTGTGATTGATTTGTGTGAAAGACATTGTTAACGAAACTTCGTTTTTAAGTGTGAAGTTAGCTCGGTTGGTAGCAGGATTGCGATTTCTAGAGCTCTAGAAAACAAAAAGCCACGTAATAACAGAAATATAGGTAATTTTACATTTCAGCGGCAAGAAAAGTAGGTCAAATTTGTACTGTCGGTATCGGCTTAGATTGACATTTAGAGGTGAGATGGAAGAAAATCTTATTGAATACTATTTAAAAAGCCTATAGGAACAAAACAGAAATCCTGGTTTTTCTTATGGGGCTTTAAATTTATCTGATGTCATTTTCTGTCACTTCCGACATGCCCTTTGCCTCACTATTTATCAACACTGAAAACCCTTATTTTTATATTATTATATATAATTCTACTTTAGGGCATAGTAATTGTAATGTATTTGTTCAACGGTTGTTTAAAAAAAAAATATCTAGAGAAAATCGTAATCTAGAACACCAGGGGAACGAACTGTCAGCTAATAATATGACTGCTAATTATGATTGGATTTGTGCGAAAGACTTTGTTAATGAAACTACGTTTTAAATGTGTGAAGACAGATCGGTTGGTAGCGTGCTCTCCTTTCAGTGAGGCTGTGAGTGTGAGGCTGTGAGTGCTGACGCGGGTTTGATTCCCGTGGTGACCAGGATTGTCGTGGGTCTATTCCTTGTATTTGTCTCGTCTTTTTGTTCCTATGG
>JAXRKP010002806.1:20000-27500 GCA_037039925.1 Doris montereyensis
GTAGTAGTAGTAGTAGTATAGTAGTAGTAGTAGTAGTAGTAGTAGTAGTAGTAGTAGAAGAAGTAGAAGTAGTTATATAGCGCTAACTACCACCAAAAAATGCTCGGAAGCACTTTATAAAATAAATGGATTACAAATCATTAAGCCATTGTGACACCATATAAATTATACGATTAAATCATTAGAGACATACATCACATCTAAAAAACAATGTATGTGTACAAAACATCATAAATACAATATTATATACACACACACATATCATATATCTTTTCCTGAACGTTAAGTAAGGATATCCCTCCAGAGTGATATCCTTACTTAGCGTTCCAGGAAAGTGTATGCCAAGATACTGGAAATAAGACTAAGGAAAAGAGTAGAGGATCTGATTGAAGACCATCAGAGGATTTAGACCAGAGAGAAGAATGTTCTGTCCTGGCATTTTCTATTTCCTTCAAACAAAAAGTTAAATTCCTATGCTTCAATGCCTCTTTTATTTTTATATCTTCTTCCCACTTTGTCCGAGGTCTGCCTTTTTGGTCTTTTACCTTGGCTTTAGCATTGTATACTGATTTAGCTATGCTATTGTCATTCAATGTCATTCATCCTGTTTACATGCCCAAACAATCTCACTTGATTTGTTTCTATCTTAGTTTTGATGCCATTTGCTTTGGTTTGATCTCTTATTGTTGTGTTTCTGATTTTGTCTCTTTAGTTTTCCCTACTACTCTTCTTAAATATTTCATTTCAGCTGCGGGTACTCTACTGTATTCAGTGTTCATCATGTTGATATTCAACTGAATGTCATTTTCTGATCTTCCAAACAGAACTAAATCATCGGCATATGAAAGCATTGATACATTTACTGGTTTGAGCTTCCACATATCTACATTCATTTTTTCATTTTTTGAGGATGCCTCTGCGACTGAATCCATCAATGTGATAAACAAAAGAGGATTTAGATACAACGCTGTCTTACTCCTATATCTACATCAAATTCTTCAGATATATTTCCAGCTACCCTCACTGCACATGTTGGTTTATTGTAAAAACTTTAATGGCTTCTATTAAATTTAGCTCTAAATTGTATTGAATGCCATAGTTCGCCCCTCCTCACAGTGTCAAATGCCTTTTCCAAATCTGTAAAATACAGGTGCAAGTCAATGTTTCTCTCAGGGAAGTTTTCTTGTATTTGTTTCAGTGGTCTTGTACACTTCTTTGTGGTCAAAATCCACTCTTCTGTTCTTCAATCTGATCCTCTACTCTTTTCCTTAGTGTCATTTCCAGTATCCTGGCATACACTTTTCCTGGCACGCTAAGTAGTGATATCCCTCTATAGTTTGAGCATGCCATAGTTGATCCTTTCTTATATATTGGTACTACCTTTCCCTTTTTCCAGTCGTCTGGCACCTGTTTGGACTTCCATGCATGTTGGCATATTGCATCTAGTAGTTTGTCTGCCTCTCTCCCTTGGTTTTTAATCATTTCTGGATAAATTTGATCTGCTCATGGGGCTTGTCCTAATTTCACCTTTCTTATAGCTGTTTTGATATCTTCCATTGATATATCTACATCTTCAGCTGTCTCCTCTGGATTACTTGTTACTTTTACTAATTGATCTTTACTCCTTGTTCTGGAGGGATTATGTAATTGGTGAAAATGTTTTCTCCATGTTCCCACTTTCTTCTTTCATTATATCTCCTTTCGCATTCTTAATTTGTCGTATTGGGCATGCTTTGGTCTTTCTCATGCTCTTCATTGCCCCCCCGCCCCCAAGAACAGCTTTGATTTCCTTGATAGCTTTCTTGAAGTTTTTGTCCAAACTCTCCCCATTGTTCCTGTTTTGCTTTCCTAACTTCCTCTTTGGCTATATTTCTTGTATTCACGTAGTCTATCCTATTCTTCTTGTCTCTTTGTTGGCAAGTATTTATTTCAGGCATCCTTTTTTCTTTGATCTTAGTCTTGACATTCCTCATTCAACCATGCTGTTCTTTTCCTATCTCCTTTAATTTGTTTCCTACCACATACCTCTTCAGTACAACTGAGGAGTGTTTCTTTATACATTTGCCACTTTTCTTCTATTGTGCTATCATTCAGATCCGTCTGGCGTGCACTGATAAATCTTTTTATCCTAGATTGGTACCGTACATCTGTTTTACTGTTGGGTTATTTAGTTCTACTATTTTCAGTTTAGGAGCTTTGTTCTTTTTCCTTTCTGCTTTTTTTCTTCAGTCAGTAATCTCATTTTGGCAATCACTAGGTGATGATCACTAAATATTTCTGCTCCTCTGTTTACTTTGCATCCAATGTACTGTAATAAAGGGAGCTGCTAACTATTATGTAGTCTATCATTGACTTTTCACACGTGTCTTCATTGACTGTTGTATATTTGTGGATGTCTTCATGAGGAAAATGTGTTGGCTATTTTCATGTTATTCGTTAGGCAAAATCTAGGCAAGTCTCTCCATTTAGAGAAGTTGTTGTCGTTCCTTCTTTACCTATTACTCCAGACGTTTCTACATTGTTGCCTACTCTAGCGTTTAAATTCCTAAAAGCATTAGTTCCTGTTTGGGTTTAAGATTCTCTGCAGCTATTTGTAGATCGTTTTGAAGATTATTTTGTCTTCTTTGTGGCGGCTTCGTTTGGTCCATAAGCTAGTAGTATTAATTGAATTTCTCTTCCTTTTGGTTTAATATTTACTTCCAATAGCCGTGGGCTTATACATTTCCAACTTTCTAGTAGCTTTTTCACGCCTTTATGCATTAGGCGGCCTATTCCCGCTCTAGCTCTATCTTTGACATCTACTCTTGAGAAGATTAAAATATGATTTGTCTCACATTTTGTTTTCCTTGTCCGTTTCTCCTTGTTCCTGTAATGGCCAAAATGTTTAGTTTGAAATTTTCCATTTCTTCAACTTATTCTATCTTTTTTCCATTCATTGCCCTTATATTCCATGTTCCAAAAATCGCTGGTCCGTATTCATTTCCATGCTCGTCGGTGAAAGATCAAGCCAGTATATTGTATATATTTCTCTGAATCAGTTTGGTTTTGATAAGCAGGATTAGCCCACTGTACCCTAGGTAGATGATGGGACTGCCACCTTTGAGGCCGCCTACCGGGCTTTTTTATTTTCTGTCAGGTTAATTCCGTAAGCCTTGGTCACCCAAGACCTGCCTGCAAGGTAGAAAGTTGTTATTTTCTGTCAGGGTTATCTCCTTAGCCTTTGGTCAACCAAGACCGTTTGCAATGGCTGCAGGTTGTTTTCTGTCAGGTTAACCTTAGCCTTAAGCTCAGCTAAGACCCCGCGGGCAGCAGGAAACTCGTGGAGGGCGGGATCATTGCCTGGTGAGCAAAACTGCGCTGTTGTTATTTGCCTTCCGACTGCATCTCGCTTTAGTTCTGTAGAAGATTAAATACTATTTGACACAATAAGTAAAATAAATGTGCTAGATCTACGCAAACTAGTGTATCAATCAAATGAAGAAGAGAAATATTGCCCTGTTCACACATTGAGACATGGTTGACCATGACTTACAAAAGAGGGAGTAGTGAAATAAGCAAAGTAAGTCTTAAATCATATGAATTTTACCTTTAACTGGGGGAAAAGCTGCTCGGCTCGCGAAACAATTTTTCTGCTGATGTTTTGCTAATGGTTAAATCATAATTTCCTTTCTCTCGTGTCCCTCCAACAACGAGTTTATCAGAGCTGTGAAAAGGGGAATCCAAAAATCATTCATTAAAAACATTTTAAAATTACACAGCAACAATGATATTAAGAATTAGTCTTAGTCTTAAATCTGTGAATTGCATTTGGAGAATCATATAGATCTATGCATTCCCCAGTTAGCTAAAATTAAAGCTACAGAATTGATAAAAATAATGGATTGATCTTGTTTGACTTATTGTCACAGTCACAGAAAACCAATTAGTCTTGTTTGACCTAATGTCACACTAACAGGGATGTCCCGAATTAAATTGTTACTCAAATCAATATTTAAATATATATACAATTACAACTTATTTTCTTTTCCACCAAAATTAGCCTTGTACACAATGTACCATGGACAGTGACCTAAGTATGAATGAAAGGGAAATAGCAAGATGAAAAAGATGAAAGAGAGTGAAAGGAATGGAGTAGGACCTACTAGGAGTTCCCTCAAGCTAACTGCTTCACAGTACATTGAAAGCAAGAGACAACACATATGATCAAGGTGAGAGGTATTGAAATTAGCAATCACTACAATAATAACCAGCCGATTAGCCGTGATATAAATAATAACATCAACAATTTTCTACTTACTGACGCATGAAGTACACATCATCCTCCGACAAAAAGAAGAAATTTATCCATGGTGCATCAAGTTGCAAGAAAATTTATAAGACACTCATGACTATGAAGTTTTGTAGAACCTTAAGTTACTTAAACATACGTCTAACAATGTAGTAGAATCTAAAATCAGTTAATAAACAATAATAATGCTTTATTCATCCAAAGAAGGAAATTATATTAAAATAAAATGTATGTCTAAAAAATGTATTAGAGTAAAAAACAAGTTAAACGTACGTCTAATAAAGTAGTAGAATCTAAAGTCAACTAAACTTACATCTACTAATGTAGAAGAATAAAAAAACCAGTTAAATGTAAGTCGAGTAATGCACTAGAATCTAAGTGAGACGAGACAGTTAGTCAAGACAAATAAAATGTATTCAGGAGAGCAACTTTTGTATTCGAGTCATGAAGAGAAAGAAGCATCTCACACAGAAGGAGTAGCACTTATGCTGTCAAAGCAAGCCAAAGTAGCTCTGATCACATGGGTAGCACGCGGCTCAAGGACTATGACAGCAAGTTTCCGGAACAACAACAAAATTCATCAAGCTGAACATTGTGCAATGCTACGCATCAACCAATGAACATGGGGAAGTTAAAACAAAGATATCTTTAAAAAGCTCGCCCAAGACCTCCTGTCCAGGAGGTGACCACATCACCTGTTCCGCTTCACGCTACAGAAAATGGGATAAGTTTCCGGACTCTAGGGCAGTAATGGCTATGAAGGAACTTGAGTTTACTTAGTAATGTAGTAGAATGTAGCAACAAAAATACTGAACAACCTGAAGGAGAGAGACTTGCCAATCCGCATGTGACATCTCAATGCCAAAATGGGATCTAACAACAGAGCTATGATTAAGAAGACGTGATGAGGTATGTGTTGACCACACACCTTAAAAACCAAATAGATCACAGCTAAAAGTTCAGGACAATCACTTCAAGATGTTTTGCAGAGAAGAGCCGCAGATGAATATCAGACCACCCTCTGGTCACTAAACTTGGTTGAAGAGGAATTACATAGAAACAAAATCTGGAAGAGAAAAATTTAACATAAGACTATTGAACGACCCACAAATTAGAGATACATTTACCTTGACCTTGACAAACATATTCCAAGTTCTGCAGGACTTTATAGTGAGGAACTAGACATTAACACTTAATGGATGAAGTCGTAGTGAAGCCATCAGGACAGCTTTGATTTGATTTGATTTACTCCTCATCCACAACTAGATATCTACCTACAATCATACAAGTATGTACTTTTCTTATATAAGATTGTCCGAATGTAAAATGTGTTTGCAATGACAGCACACCTGTCTACGAACGAGTGATTTTTTCCATTCCCATTTTTCCACCTCTAATTATGTACCTATTTTAATTATATACCAGCAATCATTATTAAACGTACCACATCATTGCGTTGTTTAAAAACCGCTAACGTGAATGGGCGATGATAATTACCAAGTGTGTTCACAGCGCAGATTGTTGATTTATGACAATCGCTGTCATGTATTGGTCTAATTTGGTTTCCCAGATATCATGTGCAATCAATATTTTAAAACCTAGGTATACCTAGGTAAAGATCTGATCACTGTGAAATTCGAAACACCTTCGCTGAAGACGTAAAGATTTTTAAAAAACGCAACTTTATTTTACTGAGATGCCAAGGTTATCAATTCAAGAACGTTGGCAAGCACTTCTGAGATGCTGCAGTCTGGAATAGCGACCAGGGATGTTTCAAGACATTTTAACTATCACCACTCCACCACAGTAAGGTTAAATCATTGATACCACTGATAATCGCCCCAGTACATGACAGCCAAGAGTGACAACTGCTGCACAACATCGCCAAATATATTTGTCCCATCTTAGAAATCGGTTCCAAACAGATGTTCATATATTTTACTGAAACTCATGGAACACGAGAGTAGTTAGCGCATCAACCATATGCTGTCGGTTTCACCAAGCTCGTTTGAGAAAGAGGCGAGCTCTTATTGGACCCTGAGATTTAGCCTCATGTGAATAACAGATTGGCATGGGCTGTGGAAATATTCGTCATACAAGAGTGTAATGGAGGTCTACTGATCATGGAAGTCGTTTCAATGTTTCGTTTGTCAATAGAAAACGTTAGAGTCTGGTGCCAACCAATCGAGCAACGTTTAATTGCTCGTGTTATTCAACAAAAGATGTATAGAGGAGGAAGTTTTCATGTATAGTATAGGGTGGATTTTCGTACAATAACTCGAATACTTCTTCTAACATGTTCTGATCAAATGTTACGGCAAACGTTTTTACCGAACAAGTGCTGCAGTGACAAATTGTTGTGTTCTTTTTTCTTCTTTTTTAGAACTGTAACGATTTGTTAATCTTCCAGTATGACAATGACAGTGCAAAACCACACACTGCAAATATCACGAGGAATTTCTTAGCTGTTATGGATTGGCCGGTTAACAGAAACCCTACGGAGCACGCATGGGATGTACCTGGCCGAAAGACACACCACCATGCCATCAATAATAATGCACGAATTCGAGCACGTGCACACCATAGACATTGAGACATTCTTCCAGATTCGACAAAGGTATGAGACGCGTATGTCAAGCATGCATTGATGTTCAAGAAGGACACACTTCATCTTGACAATGATTGAAACTCACTGTAAGTGTAATTTTCTTGATACTCCTATCACAAACAACTCCATGCCAAAAATGTGTAAGAAGCTTAAAGAGTGAAACATTAACGAAGTGACTATTTGTAGTACTACTACCAATAGGCCAAAAGCCAGTTTTCCATATTCGTAGTACTATTAGTAGTAGGCTTTATAGTTTATAGCCTATTGGTACTCATTGGTAGTACTTTTAGTAGTAATAGTACTACAAATAGGGAGGAAAGTTTTTATAGCCTATTGGTAGTAGTAATAGTAATAGTACTACAAATAGAGAGAAGGATTTATAACCTATTGGTAGTAGTAATAGTACTACAAATTGGGAGAGAATAGTTTATAGCCTATTGGTAGTAGTACTACAAATAGGGCTTGCCAAACATTAATTAATTCATATTAGGAGGTGGAGAAACTAACAGAATATATTGGTTTTTTAGAAATGTTTTTATTTTTCTCGCAACACGTTAAGGTGATACGTAGTGGTGCATTTGTAATGATTAATAGTATATTTGAG
>JAXRKP010002807.1:5000-15000 GCA_037039925.1 Doris montereyensis
CAGTCACATGGCCTGTTTTAATATATCACTCGATTTGCGAGTCAGTGTTATATGTAATCCTTATTACATAAGAATCTCAATGCAGAGGGTATTCGATTTAAAGGGAGGTCATACTAGATCGATGAGCATTTCCGACTAGAGGAGTTCATTTGACTATCGACCAATCTTCCTGTCTAGCAAGTTATAAAAGCAAACCAACTGCATGGCTGTGATTGGACGATAAAGTATCAGTGAAGTCGTAGATTATCTGACTTATGTTCTGCTCGCATAAGAAACGGGAGATAACTGGGAAGAAATAGATCTAGCTACCTTTGGTTTGGATCACGAACGCTTCAGCATTTAATTAACAGGCCGAAAAAGCTCTATTGTTGATGTTTCTAATCTTCTTTCTTCTTCACTACTTGTGCCCATAGAAAATGAATCATACCCCATTTTTAATGGCCATTTTCGAAAACGGCGCATTATAGAAAAGAGATAGCACCTTCTTACCTTGTGTCGATTCCACGAAGGTAAACACAGCATCCACCTTTGGACCACAACGGTATCGACTCCCAGATGTTGTCTGCATCTACCCGTTGCCCTCGGTACGGGTAGCACATTCCATCACATGGTAGCTTTGCTTACCTGGAACTCCGCTCTTCGTACCGTGAGAACACCTGGGGTGGGGCGGCACACGGCGGCTCAGGGCAAGGGAAAGGCGGTTTGGAGAGGGGGTTTGGCTTAAGAGGGCCTTCTGTGTGTGTATGTGTGTGTGTGCGTGTGTGTGTGTGTATGTGTGTGCATATGTACGTAACTATGTGTGTGTGTGTGTGTATGTGTTTGGGAGGCATAGGAGGGGAGTGAAGCAGAGCAGCTTTCACGTAGCGCATAAACTATTTCAATACGACGTATTATTGTGAGGCTTTGCTCGGTAACAGAGAAAGGTAAGAGGAGAAAAAAAACATGCTCGGCCTCGGAGATCATCAAAGATGTAGCTCACTATCCCAGAAATAATCTTCAACCCTCAGTAACGAAGAACGGACAGAGCCATTCCTAAGTGTATTAGCTTCCTAAGTGAGTTGCTTGCATAGACCTCACACCATGAAGATAAAAAGAGGTGACCAGACAGACAAACATGACTGGCATTGGTAGGCGTTCAATGGACGAATTATTTGAAAGAGTTGTCGGATTCGCTTCCGTTCAGCCTCAAGGGCATATGTACACAACTGTTATATCGCATTTCTTTGTTGTTATTGATCCATTATTCAGGATCTGAATCAAAACCTGTAAACAGACCTATTGTGAAGTGTTAAGTTATTCATTTCATGGAAGGGTTGATGTATGTATAGATGGATGGACGGATAAAATGGATGGTCTTTAGATGTCATAGAGAATGGGTGGATGTACGATTATAACTGGATATAAATGAATAGACGGATGAGTGAATGCACATAACAGATGGATGGCGGATGGGTGAATGTACAGATGGATGGACAAATGGAGTGAAGATGTACAGATGGATGAGTGAATGTACATAACAGATGGGTGGTACCGGATGGGTGAATGTACAGATGGATGGACAGATGGGTGAATGTTCAGATGTATGGACAGATGGGTGAATGTACAGATGAATGGACAGATGTACGGACATATGGGAATGTACAGGATGGATGGACGGATGGCAAAATGTACAGATGGATGGACAGATGGGTAAATGTTCAGATGTATGGACAGATGGGTGAATGTACAAGATGGATGGACAGATGGGTAAATGTACAGGTGGATGTACTGATGGATGGACGGATGGCAAAAATGTACAGGTGGATGGACAGATGGGTAAATGTACAGGTGGATGACAGATGGGTGAATGTGCAGGTGGATGGACAGATGGTAAGTGTACAGGTGGATGGACGGATGGGTAAATGTACAGATGGATGGACAGATGGGTGAATGTACAGATGGATGGACAGATGGGTAAATGTACAGGTGATGGACATATGGGTCAATGTACTGATGGATGGACGGATGGCAAAATGTACAGGTGGATGGATGGATGGGTAAATGTACAGATGTATGGACAGATGGGTGGAGGTGGATGGACGGATGGATAGATGGACAGATGGGTAAATGTACAGGTGAATGGACAATGGGTCAATGTACTGATGGATTCACAGATGGGTGAATGTACAGGTGGATGGACAGATGGGTAAATGTACAGATGAATAGACAGATGGGTGAATGTACAGGTGGATGGACAGGTGGGTAAATGTACAGATGAATGGACAGATGAGTAAATGTACAGATGGATGGACAATGGGTAAATGTACAGATGGATGGACAGGTGGGTAAATGTACAGATGGATGGACAGATGGGTAAATGTACAGGTGAATGGACAGATGGGTAAATGTACAGATAGATGGACAGGTGGGTAAATGTACAGGTGAATGGACAGGATGAGTAAATGTACAGATGGATGGACAGATGGGTAAATGTAATAGATGGATGGACAGGTGGGTAAATGTACAGATGGATGGACAGATGGGTAAATGTACAGATGGATGGACAGGTGGGTAAATGTACAGATGGATGGACAGATGGGTAAATGTACAGTTGAATGGACAGAGGGGTAAATGTACAGGTGGGGTGGACAGATGGGTGAATGTACAGATGGATTGACGGATGTGAGAATGAACAAATGAATGGACGGATGTGTGAATGTACAGATGGATGGCGGATATGTGAATGGATAGATGTATGGACGGATGTGTGAATGTACAGATGGATGGACGGATGGGTAAATGGACAGATGGATGGACGGATATGTGAATGTATAGATGGATGGACGGATGTGTGAATGTAGAGATGAATAGACGGATGTGTGAATGTACAGATGTATGGACGGATGTGTGAATGTACAGATGGATGGACGGATAGGTAAATGGACAGATGGATGGACGGATAGGTAAATGGACAGATGGATGGACGGATGGATGAATGTACAGATGGATGGACGGATATGTAAATGGACAGATGGATGGACGGATGGGCGAATGAACAGATGGATGGACAGATTGGTGAATGGACAGGTGGATGGACAGATGTGTGAATGTACAGACGGATAGACGGATAGACGGATGTGTGAATGTACAGACGGATGGATGGATGTGTGAATGTACAGATGGATGGACGGATGGGTAAATGGACAGATGAATAGACGGATGTGTGAATGTACAGATGGATGGACGGATGGGTAAATGGACAGATGAATGAACGGATGGGTGAATGTACAGATGAATGGACGAATATGTGAATGTACAGATGGATGAACGGATGGGTGAATGTACAGATGGATGGACGGATGGGTAAATGGACAGATGAATAGACGGATGGGTGAATGTACAGATGGATGGACGGAAGGGTGAATGTACAGGTAAATGGACGGATGGGTAAATGGGCATATGAATAGACGGATGTGTGAATGTACAGATGGATAGACAGATTGGTGAATGGACAGATGGATGGACAGATGTGTGAATGTACAGACGGATAGACACATGAATGGACAGATAGGTGGATGCACAGATGAATTGAGGGATGGGTAAATATATAGATGGAGGGACAGATGAATGAACGGATGGCAGGGTGGACAGATTAATGGACGGATGGGTGAATGGACACTTGAATGTACAAATATGTGATTGGACAGATGAATGGACGGATGGGAGAATGGACAGATGAATGCATGGATGAGTGAATGTACAGATAAATGGACCGATGGGTGAATGTACATATTAATGGACAGATGGGTGAATGTACATATTAATGGACAGATGGGTGAATGTACATATTAATGGACGGATGGGTGAATGTACATGTTAATGGATGGATGGGTGAATGTACATATTAATGGACGGATGGGTGAATGTACATATTAATGGACGGATGGGTGAATGTACATATTAATGGACGGATGGGTGAATGTACATATTCATGGACGGATGGGTGAATGGACAGATGCATTGACGGATGGGTGAATGGACAGAGCAATGGACAGATGGGTGGGTGTACAGATGTGTAGATGGATGGGTGAATGCACAGATAGATGGACAGATGAATGAACGTATGGTAGAATGGACAGATGAATGGACGGATGGGTGGATGAACAGATGAATGAATGGATGTTTAAATGTCAAATGGATGGACGGATGGGTGAATGGACAGATGAATTGACGTATGGGTAAATGAATAGATGAATGAATGGATGTTTGAATATCAGGAGGATGGACGAATGGGTGGATATACAGCTTGATGAAGGGATGGGTGGATGTACAGATGGATTGACAAATGGATGAATATACAGATGTATTGATGGATGGGTGGATGTTCAGATGGATGGACGGATGGGTGGATGGGTGAATGTACAGATGATTGGAGGGACGGATGCATGTACAGGTGCGTGGACGGAGGAATGGACGGATGGGTGAACGTTCAGATGGATTGACGAATTAATGGATTGATGTACAGATGAAGGGACGGATGGGTGAATTTACAGATCATTTGACAGATGGGTGAATTGACAGACTGATGGGGAAATTGCATGGACGGATGGGTCAATGTACAGATTGAGGAACGGATGAGTGAATGTACAGATGAATGGACGGATGAGGGAATGTACAGATGAATAGACGGATGGGTGAAATCACAGATGAATGGACGGATAGGTGAATGTACAGATGGATAGACGGATGAATGAATGGATGGATGACTGTGCAAATGGATGAACTGATGGGCGAATGTTGATGGATGACTGAATGTAGAGATGAATGGATGGATAAATGAATGTACAGATGGATTGACGAAGGGTAGATTGGAAGGATATCAGAGGTCGGTGGCTTTGTATGTCTAGTCGCCTTTTCTTTATTGTGGAGGATTCATCATTCAGGATCTAAAGTAAACGCAATCAAGTTTATCTGTTGTTGTCTTCAGTTATTTATTTCCTCAAAGGGAGACTGTAGACCAGGTTAAATGCAGGCTTTTCTACTTGCACGTCAAAGGTCCCTTCATATCTGTGTGAAATGGGGAAAAATAAATTGTGACATTTGTTGTTGGTAACGATTTTGATTCTTTCTAGGGTTGCCAGCAATGCCTTGCTTGGTACTCCAAGATGTGTTCATGCAACTCATGAGGGTAAAATTAACGAATCGTTTTGATTCATTCAAACTTACCCGGTCCACCATAATATTATGCGGTGATCTCAAGGTGAATTACGAAGAAACAGCACGACGAAAGGTAGAGGAGAAAGAGTGAACGGTCAAGTAGTACCCGATAGCGGCGCCCGCCAAACCGCCTAAACTTCTGATGTGATTTGTTATTTGCTTTTGAGTTTGGGTATTTGCTTTTAGTATATATCATTGAAAAAGTTTGTAGCGTCTTCGGCTGCGATAGAAACGATCACCATTTTAGATTTTGACCCAAGTCGGTTTATAAATATTTTGGATATGTTTTTGTTTATGAATTGATTAAAATAATATATATCGTGCCCTCTAATGCCCAATGTTTTCCCATATTGTGAAAATTATAAAACTTACAGGCGAGGCTCAAAAATAACCAAAAAAAAGCTTTTGTTTCAACGAATTTGATTTTAATTTGGCGGGGAAAATGTATCATATATGATATGTTGGGCATTTAAAGAAGTGAAAATAATGATGTATGAAATATGATACACTGAATGACATCTCTATGTGTTGAAAGAAACAAAACAATTTTTGTCCTTGTTGAAACATAGATGTACAAGGCATTTGATACATCTCACAAACGAAAGTTTATGACATTGGCCATCTCTGGTAAATGTCCGATTACATCTAGGCGAACTTTATCCATTGGTGGATGTTCAATAGCAGTAGTTTTCCTTGCTAGAGGAGGTATGTGTGATGAACATACAGGAAGTCTTGCGACACCGACCAGACAATGGGCAATCTTACCGTGAAAATCACTCAGTTACACCATCACTGCATAGTGCACCTTGATAAAATCTGAGGTCATGGAGTAAATTCATCACTGCATAGTGCACCTTGATAAATCTTGAGGTCAGTGGATACACCATCACTGCATAGTGCACCTTGATAAATCTTAAGGTCATGGAATATACCATCACTGCATAGTGCACCTTGATAAATCTTGAGGTCATGGAGTACACTACCACTGCATAGTGCACCTTGATAAATCTTGAGGTCATGGAGTACACTACCACTGCATTGTGCACCTTGATGAATCTTGAGGTCATGGAGTACACTACCACTGCATAGTGCACCTTGATAAATCTTGAGGTCATGGAATACACCATCACTGCATAATGCACCTTTATAAATCTTGAAGTCATGGAATACACCATCACTGCATAGTGCACCTTTATAAATCTTGAGGGCATGGAGTACACCATCACTGCATAGTGCACCTTGATAAATCTTGAAGTCATGGAGTACACCATCACTGCCCACTCGAACCAATAATTTGCAACCCCATCTTTTTGGTTTATTTCTCATAAACTGTGATCTCAGACCGTCCTTTGAACCCCACCATGATTTCATCGACGCTCTGATCTTAAGTTGTGTTATTTTTTCCCAGATTCTATCTCAGTGCTTCCAAGCCGCAAGTTTTCACACTTTTTGTCCATCATTTTTTTCAGCATCACGTACACGATCATTTTCAAAGACAATATCTTCAGCGTCTCGAGTCTTTTTTGTTGACATTTTCATCTACCATAGGGACGTCAGTCCTAATGGCCCAATAAGCTCTGGATAATCTATTCTTAAACACAGACCAATACAAAGTCCTATTTCTTTTTTAAGTTGTTTTTCACTTCCCATTCCACTCTTGGACATGGCGTAGAGATTCGTCTGAGTTCCCGCATGCTCCAGAATGTTATCAGTATTGAGAGATCAGAAAATATTGATACTGTGATTTCAGATCCACCAGCAGGAATTTTCTTCACCATTTTTGTGTTAGAATCTCTTCGTCTATCAGCTCTTCCACCTCCCCATTCTTCTGGTATTCTTTCCCTTATGACAGCCAGGCGCAAATCGTCATCATCACTCTCTGGGGCGTTCTCTTTCTTCTTGTTGCGGTTGTTATTTTGCCTTTGCTGGTGAGCCTGAGGATCAATGTCGTCATTGTTATATGAATCCGATGCATCTGACGGATTTAGTAGATATTCATCATCTGATGTCTCATAATCACTATCATCGGACCAATAGCCCGTGTAATATGTTTTCGATTTAATCAAATTTATAGTTGCTGTTCATCCTGAAAAGGAGAACAGCAAACAAACAAAAACATTGTAGATATAGGCTACCACATGAAACTAACTTTTTGAAACAAAGATATCAATATTCCCCATAAAAAACATGTATATATATACAGCAATGTTATCCTTAATTACCATTGTATCATAAATGATACACTTATTCCTATACCTAATGCCCAGCGTACCAAACATGATACACAGGAAACAACTTCTACCCCACTGTATTATATATGATACACACAAATGTCAAGGCATAAAATAGCATCATAGAAGATATAACATGTCCAAACTTATCAAGATTAGTAAGAATAGGTCTAAAACATCATGAAAAAGAACCATTATTCCCAACAAATGTTGCCTTACATGACTTTGATGTCGATGGATTTGAGATGGGTCCTAAATTCAGCTGATGTTGAACAAATGAGAGATATAAACAGGAAGTTGGCCACACATTGAGAAGTGGTGTCCCTCCTCAAAACAAACATAGGCAGTTCAAGGGGAATGAATCAATGCATAATTAGAACATGTCGTTTTAAACATGCTTGTGTGTCTTAAAATCCACTCAAATGTTAGTGATCATAATATTATGATATGTTAGGCACTAGAGACAAAAATGGTGATGTTTCTTACAAAAAAGAAAATTCTCAAAAAGTTTACAAGAGATTAAAAAGAGACAATCCTGACGTCATTCTATTAATTTTGACAAAAGGAACACGTGTACCAAATATAATACACATTGCTCGGTAAATGACGGTAGAGATACAATTTTAGTGTCAAAAACTACATTTCGAGAAAAAAAATCAAGTAAAGAAATTCGACAGTCTCTGGCATTGTTACTAATGCAAAGAGGATTGTAAATCTAGGTTTAGATGTGACATTGTTGTGTAAATAGGCGTCAAAACGACCAGGTTTTTTTTTATTTGCATCTTTTTCTTGCGTGTACGTGTGTTTATATACGCATCGACGCTCAGCGTCTTACGTCCTCAACGCTAGGCTCAAAATCGACGGCGGTGTCGCATGTCTATAGCAAGGCCAATACTATGGTGGCATTTGGCGATTAGCCGCCAATACACGGGTTTTTACTGCCATCTCTCAGTCAGTGTTAGGGTAATTGAAGTCAAAACGTTCGTTTTTATCTACCTTTCGCCTACAAAATATTTTGAAGTAAAAACATACGTGATAATGGGACATTTTTTCTGCCATAAACGTGTACATAAGAGAACAGAAAATCAACATTTTGGTCCAAACTTGCAAATCCAAGTGGCACCGCCCCTCCCCTTCCTTAACTCTCTCCGGGGCGTTTCCCAGGCCCCATGTGACTGCCCCGCACAGGTCGGTTACGATATTCGCCCTGTCCGTGACATGCATGGAGAGACGCAGAAGCTAACGGCTAGTTTTTTTTAATTATATAATTGTACCCACATCCACAACTAAGGTGATCTTGGGATTCTTGGTAGGATTTTTAATTTTGCTCGGACTGCCATATAAACAGCAAAGGGATCTTTAACGTGCACAGAGTGTTGTGATATGCACACGGGACCTCCTTTTGATCGTTGTCTCGGATGGCACTAGGTGTCGATCCACCTACCTGAACCAGGGAGGGGGGGGGGGGGTAGATTGTACTCGAAGAAAACCCGAGAAAATGTTTCAACCGTCAGCGGAGCTCTAACGCACTACCTTTCGGTTGAGAGGCCGACACCTTGCCTCTGAACTGCCGAGTCCCGGACGACTAGAGTAGATAAACGAGACATCACCCCTCCGCCTTCCCGCCACTCCCCTCCCCATTACTATCCCATATTTATCATCTCCTACCCGACATCTTTCAACAACATGATGGAAGATAAATCACCTACATTGCACTATAACGAAATGACAGTACGTGTTGTTTGCCTGTCTCATTGATAAGAAAATTGGGTCAAGGACATCGAATTGATTTCCCCTGGTGCTGGCTTTTTATAAAAAAAAATACAAAAAAGAACAATTGGCTTACTTTCTCTCCACCCCTTATCATCCTACATCTAAGTCTTGACGGACGATAGGAACGTTGATCCTGTCACCTCGCTTTTGAAAAGATGATCACAAACTTAGAGTTACTGAATTTATTAACAGAATACCTTGATACTGAACTTACTAACTGAATGCCTTGATACTGATCGTATTATCTGAATACCTTGATACTGAACTTAATAACTGAATGTCTTGATACTGATTTTATTATATGAATACCTTAATACTGGAACTTTACTTTAACTGGAATGCCTTTGTACTGATCTTATTATCTGAATCCCTTCATACTGAACTTATTGCTTAATTGAATGACTTGATACTGAACTAATAGCTGAATGCATTGATACTGATGTTATCATCTGAATTCCTTGATACTGAACTTATTAACTAAATGCCTTGATACTGAACGCACTAAACGGATGTCTTGATACTGAATCTCTATTAATCGATAGTTTGATTTAAACATATAAAATCCAAATTCCTTTGATACTGAACTCACTAAAAGGATTTCTGGATTGAACTTATTTACTGAATCCTTTGATACACAACGTATTAACTGAATGCTTTGATACTGAACGTATTAACTGAATTCTTTGATACGCATGTTGCGACCCTTTGGCAGACTAAACAATTGTCATACAGGGCCGCATTTGCCTTTGAATACAGTCAAGTTCTTCCCAGATTATGGGGTTTTGGAGTGAATATTTTCC
>JAXRKP010002807.1:20000-30000 GCA_037039925.1 Doris montereyensis
TGTTTCTTTCGGAGTGTCCTTCCCTCTGCTCCCTATATCATCACCCTTAATACCAAAACCATTCACAACTTTTAAATACTTTTTTTTTCAAACGGGTATAAATCTCATTAAGTGGGGTCGTGTGTCGAGCTGTTAGACTGCCAGACTGGGGATCATGAGATACGGAGTTCGAATGCTAGGTCCGACGTTGTGTTCCTTTGGGTACGATACTTAACAAGCGTTTGCCCCACTCTTTCCAGGTGCAAATGGGTACAAGCACTAGCTTGGAGTTAAACCTGTTTCAGACTGGCGTCCTGGCCAGAGGTGATTATTGTCATCTACTCCGTTTCACGGTATTGAAACCGGGATAAACTTCAGCCCTATGGGTGGTAAAGACTTTGAAGGAACTTTTATAAATATAAATCTCATTTCAAAAACAAAAGCTCAGGTCGTGTCAGGTCCTCATTGTGGCATGTCTTGGGGCCAATCAGCGTGACAATCCGATGCTCGTCACCGTTGCTGTCATGACTCCCCCGTCTGTCTCCTGGCCCGCCCGTCCCTATAATTACCATTAATGTCTCCGATATAATGAGAATCCTATTCATTGACAATTATCGTCGACATTATCATCATTATAATGACGTCGGTGGCCGAGCGGTTAGGCTGTCGGACTTGAGATCATGAGGTCCCTGGTTCGAATCTGGCAAAAGCTAGGGACCGACGTTGTGTTCCTTGGGAAAGACACTTAACAAGCATTTTCCCCACTCGACAAAGGCGCAAATTGGTACAAGCACGAACTTAAGGATAAAAAAACATGCGTTAGAATAGTATCCTGTTCAGGATATGATTATCATCACCTGTTCCGCTTCACGCTAGAGAAACCGGGATAAACTCCGGCTCTATGGCCCGTAATGGTCTTGGAGGATCTTTAGTTATTTTACTATTATCATTGTAGTAGTTGTTCAAACTAACATTCTAAATGCCAGATTGGGATTGGAAATGTTTACCTATACTACGAGTCGCAAAAAAAGAAAGAAATAAACTTTCTTGCGTTGCACCGTGATTGTAAGAGGACTAGACATGGTTGTTATATGAAATGTCGGCGCCGGATACTAGTATAGTTGTGGAAACATGGTGCTATGTTTCAAATGGCCATCTTGTCACATTCACAGATTTTCGACAGAGTATATTTATTGCAATCACATTACAATGTATTCCAATCGCATTTGTCGGCACCATCAGAGAAACGTCATTAAATGACGACACACATCTTTGTGCTCATTTCCAGTCATTTTTTGTTGTTATACCAGACAAAGACTTATACAAGACGAAGCAACATTGCGCACTGCAAACATGACACTTCAGTGGCTTAAAGATGCCTTACACGACCGCATTGTCAGTAGGTGCACTGAAATTGCATGGGTGGGGCACTCTTCAGATTTGAATCCGCTGGTCTTTAACATCTGGGGACACTTCAAATCTAGAGTTTACAAGAACAGACACAATACGATAAATCAACTTAGACAAGAGATAGAGACAGCTATCACAAACACCCCTTCATACACTTGTAATAAGTTTGAAGGATCTCTACATAGGTGTTTGCTACACAAGTGAGAGCACATCGAGCATAGGAAATTAAATTTTAGGAATGTCGTCAATGTTCTATTCACAAACAAAGTTATGTTATGATCAAATTAATATTCTTGTTGAAAAACAATTTCATCTCCGGCTCTTCTGATTTCATTTTCTGCTCGTTATTTTTTTTAAATAGTTTTGTTACTCCATGATTGTTAGAGAAGAGTTTTAAAGTTGTCCGTTTGCAGCAATTTTGCGTATGTTTTCTGTATTCCTGATTAAATAAGAAAACTTGAGGAAATTTCATGAAGCTTTGTTTTACAACTATTCAAGTCATTTTCGACCAAATCTCAACATCTTAGCTCATTGAGTTCGGATGTTATGACAATCAACGTGGGTTGCTATTTTTGACGACACCTTGTATGTCGACTGCTAGAGTGCATCGACCCCTTGTCTCAATCTATCTGTATTCTTACTTTAACATCAATTTCGAAAGATCTTTATTATAAAAACAACAACATAATATCATTATAGTGTATAAACATCGATCTTGTGTTTCAGTCAAATATTATTGTGGTATTCTTATTGCCAAGTCGCCAGCAGGACGGAACATTGACGCCAGCTTGAGATTATCACTGAGATCATAACACCATACGTCATTTAAGTATATTAGTTTAAAGACCTCTCGTGGTGTTATACAAATTGACTTGCTATTCTTTTATCCTAAAAATCCATCTCATCTCTATGCAAATGTTTGTTTTATATTATTTTCCATGATCCTAAGTAAGATTGTGACATTGTGAAAATTGTTTTGACACATTATACAGTTATTGTCTCAATTATGGTTATTGGCACGACTGGTTTGATCGACCGAGTTTACGAGTTGTTGACCTAGTTATCACTTTTACTTTAGACAAAAAGGAACAGACATACAAAAAGATCTGAAGACATATCCATACCTAGATTTAGGCCTAGAGTCACACAAAGAACTATATATGACCCTATCTATAGCTAGATCTATAATCTTACTCTAGATCTTTCATCTACTAGATCTAGATCTAGATTAAGATTCTTGATGTATTGTAGGATCTAACCAGTTTCTGGATCTAGATCTAAATCTACTCAAGATAGAGCTCTAGCTAGATCTAGATCTACGCTAGATAGATCCATAGCTAGATCTAGATTTAGATCTAGAGCTAGATCTAGAGCTATATCTAGCCGATTTAGATTCAGTTTGATCAAAATAACAAAATAAAGATTAAATCCCTCAAGATGTACCCCTGAAGTGGATCCATGACGACAAATGAAGATTGTATTCTAACTCTTTAGGTCTAGATATCTAAATTTAAATCAAGAGAGTGTTGATCAAGATAAGCATGTAGTTTCATGAACTCTTTCATTTGAATTTCACTGTCAAGATAAGGCGCCAATAACACTACAGATATGAGGGAAAAGTGACGTTGCCACGTCATAAATGCAGAATTATTGACCGTTTGTGTTTAACATAGAAAACAATTGGGGGGGGGGGTGGGAGCCCGAAGTGGTGTTATAATTATTTGTATTTCTGCATCTCAGCTGAAAGTAGCATGCACACTAAGCCAGTTGTAAGAACAACAACAGAAATAAGCCCAATGCAATGAACCCATGCTACCACCCTTTACCACACCCTCCCCTTCTCATTTTTACATGTGCCTAAAAGAAATAAGGGTTGCGAAGTGTTCGCACATTTATCTTCTTTTTTGTTTTACAAATCGTATTAGTGTTCTTTGTAGAAGGCTATGCAATTGTTTGGACAAACTTTCCAGACTGTCAATTTTCATTTTCTTATGTTGTTGCTGCTGTTGACTTTTGTTGTTGTTGTTGTTGTTGTTGTTGTTGTTTAGTTGATAATTTCTTCATTTATTGCAATTTATTTCAGAATACTTTAGCGATTGCTAGTTGGTATTTTTGTATGCATTTCTTGGTCCAACGTGGGTAGGATTTAAGGAAGATTTGAGACAGGTTTGGTAAGAACTGAGGAAGGACTTGGGAAAAACTGACGAAGGTCTCAGGCAGAACTGAGGAAGGACTTGGGAAGAACTTGAGAAGGACTTGGGAAGAACTTGAGAAGGACGTGAAAGAACTTGTGAAGGACGTGGGAAGAACTTGAGAAGGACGTGGGAAGAACTTGAGAAGGACTTGGGAAGAACTTGAGAAGGACTTGGGAAGAACTTGAGAAGGACTTGAGAAGAACTTGAGAAGGACGTGGGAAGAACTTGAGGAGGACTTGGGAAGAACTTGGGAAGAACTTGAGAAAGGACTTGGGAAGAACTTGAGAAGGACGTGGGAAGAACTTGAGAAGGACTTGGGAAGAACTTGAGAAGGATGAACTTGAGAAGAACTTGAGAAGAAAGACATGGAAGAACTTGAGAAGAAGAACTTGAGAAGAAACGACATGGGAAGACCTGAGAACTTGGGAAGAAAGAAGGACGTGGGAAGAACTTGAGAGAAGAACGTGGGACCTGGGAACCTTGAGAAGAACGTGAGGAAGAACTTGGAAGAACGTTGAAAGAACTTGAGAAGGACATGGAAGAACTGAGAAGGAGAAGAACTGAGGAACGACTTGGGAAGAACTTGAGAAGGACGTCGGAAGAACATGAGAAGGAACTTGAGGACGTGGAAGAACTTGCGAAAGACATGGGAAGAACTTGAGAAGGATGTGGAAGAAGCTTGAGAAGGACTTGAGAAGAACTTGAGGAAGAACGATTGGGAAGAACTTTGAGAAGGACGTGGGAAGAACTTGGAGAAAGACGTTGAAAGAACTTGAGAAGGAAGAAAGAACTTCTGAAGCGGATGGGAAGAACTTGAGAAGGACGTGGAAGAACTTGAGAAGGAAAGAACTTGAGAAACTTGGGAAGAACTTGAGAAAGACGGGAAGAACTTGAGAAAGACGTGGGAAGAACTTGAGAAAGATGTGGAAGAATTTGGAGAAGGAGTTGGGAAGAACTTGACGAAAGAACATGGGGAAGAACTTGAGAAAGACGTGAAAGAATTTGAGAAAGAGTTGGGAAGAACTTGAGAAAGACGTGGGAAGAACTTGAATTTGAAAGGAAAAAGGAAGAACTTGAGAAAGACGTGGAAGAACTTGAGAAAGACGTGGAAGAACTGAGAAGGACATGGAAGAACTTGAGAAAGACTTGGAAAGAACTTGAGAAAGACGTGGAAGAACTTGAGAAGGACATGGGAAGAATTTGAGAAGGACGTGGGAAGAACGTGAGAAGGACTTGGGAAGAATTTTGGAGAAGGACTTGGGAAGAACTTGAGAAGGACGGGAAGAACTTGAGAAGGACGTGGAAGAACTTGAGAAGGACTTGGGAAGAACTTGAGAAGGACTTGGGAAGAACTTATTGAGAAAGACGTGGGAAGAACTTGAGAAGGACGGGGGGAAGAAGGACTTGGAAGAACTGAGGAAAAGACGTGGAAGAACTTGAGAAGGACGTGGGAAGAACTGGAGAAAGACGTGGGAAGAACTTGAGAAAGACGTGGGAAGAGCTGGAGAAAGACGTGGAAGAATGAGAAAGACGTGGGAAGAACTTTGAGATGGACATGGAAAGAACTTGAGAAAGACATTGGAAGAACTTGGAGAAAGACGTGGGAAGAATTTGAGAAGGACATGGGAAGAATTTGAGAAGGACGTGGGGAAGAACTTGAGAAGGACTTGGGAAGAACTTTAGAAGGACTTGGAAGAACTTGAGAAGGACTTGGGAGGAACTTGAGAAGGACTTGGGAAGAACTTGAGAAGGAAGAACTTGAGAAGGACTTGGAAGAACTGAGGAAACGAATTGGGAAGAACTTTGAGAAAGACGTGGGGAGAACTTGAGAAGGACGGGGGGGAGATTTGAGAAGATTGAGAAGAACTGGAGGAAACAACTTGGGCAGAACTTTGAGAAAGACGTGGAAGAACTGGAGAAAGACGTGGTAAGAACTTGAGAAAGACGTGGGAAGGACTGGAGAAAGACGTGGTAAGAACTTGAGAAAACGTGGGAAGAAGAAAGACGTGGTAAGAACTTGAGAAAGACGTGGGAAGAACTGGAGAACGACGGGAAGAACTTGAGAAAGACGTGGGAAGAACTGGGAGAGAAAGACGTGGTAAAGAACTTGAGAAAGACGTGGGAAGAACTGGAGAAAAGACGTGGGAAGAACTGGAGAAAGACGTGGGAAGAACTTGAGAAAGACGGGAAGAACTGGAGAAAGACGTGGTAAGAACTGGAGAAAGACGTGGTAAGAACTTGAGAAAGACTGGAAGAACTTGAGAAAGACGTGGAAGAACTGGAGAAAGACGTGGTAAGAACTTGAGAAAGACGTAAGAACTTGAGAAAGACGTGGAAGAACTTGAGAAAGACGTGGTAAGAACTTGAGAAAGACGTGGTAAGAAGAGAAGACGTGGTAAGAACTTGAGAAAGACGTGGGAAGAACTTGGAGAAAGACGTGGTAAGAACCAGAGAAAGACGTGGTAAGAACTGGAGAAAGACGTGGTAAGAACTTGAGAAAGACATTGAAGAACTTGAGAAAGACGTGGTAAGAACTTGAGAAAAGACGTGGTAAGAACTTGAGAACATTGAAGAACTTGAGAAGACAAGAACTTGAGAAAGACGTGGTAAGAACTGGAGAAAGACGTGGTAAGAACTTGAGAAAGACGTGGAAGAACTGGAGAAAGACGTGGTAAGAACTTGAGAAAGACGTGGGAAGAACTTAAGAAACGACTTGGGAAGAACTGAGGGAAAAAATGCGATGAACCTGGGAAGAACTTTTGAAGAACTTGAGAAGGGGACTTGAGAAGAAAGAGGAAGAGACTTGGGAAAAACTTAGGGAAAGTACTTTGGAAGAACAAGGAATGGGGTTTGAGAAGAACTGGAGGCAGGGCCTTGGAAGAATTACTGATGAAAGGACTTTGAGAAGAACGAGAAAGAGACGAGAAGAAATGAGGAAAGGACTCGGGAAGAACGAGGAAAAGGTTTGAGAAGAACTGATAAAAGGACTTTGTGAGGGACGAGAAAGAGACTTGAGAAGAACTGATGAAAGGTCTTGAGATGAACAGTTGGGAAACACTTGGGAAGAACTGCGAAAAAGGGAGTTGGGAAGTACGGGGCAGGTATTTGGGAAGAACGAGAAAGGGATTTGAAAGGAACTGGGGAAAGGACTTGGGAAGAACTGATGAAAGGACTCGTGAAGAACGAGGATTGGATGGGGAGAACTGAAGAAAAGACGGGAAGAACGAGGATGGGACTTGGGAAGAACGAGGAAGGAACATGGTAAGAACGAGGAAGGAACTTGGGAATAATTGGGGAAAGGACTTGTGAAGGACAAGGGAGGGATTTGGGAAGAACTGATGAAAAGACTTGGAAAGAACGAGAAAGAGACTTGGGAAGACCTGAGGAAGGGACTTGGAAAGAACTGATGAAAAGACTTCAGAAGAACTGATGAAAAGACTTGCGAAGAACGACAAAGGACTTGCGAAGACATGAGGCAGGGGCTTGGGAAGAGCTGATGAAAGGACTTGGGAAGAACGAGGAAGGGACTTGGAAAGACCTGAGGAAGGATTTGGGAAGAACTGATGAAAAAACTTGGGAAGAACTGATGAAATGACTTGGAAAGAAGTGATGAAAAGACTTGGGAAGAACTGGTGAAAAGACTTGGGAAGAACAGATGAAAAGACTTGGGAAGACCTGAGTAAGCGACTTGGGAAAAACTGATGAAAAGACTTGAGAAGAACTGATGAAATGATTTGAGAAAAACAGATGAAAACACTTGGGAAAAACTGATGAAAAAGACTTGAGAAAAACTGATGAAAAGACTTGGGAAGAACTGATGAAAAGACGAGAAGAACTGATGAAAAGATTTGGGATGAACTGATAAAAAGACTTGAGAAGAACTGATGAAAATACTTGGGAAGAACTGATGAAAAGACTTGGGAAGGACTGATGAAAAAGATTTGGAAAGAACAAGGAAGGACTTGGGAAGAACTGATGAAAAGATTGGGAAGAAAGATGAAAAGACTTTGGAAGAACAGATGAAAGGACTTGGGAAGAACAGTTGAAAGGACTTGGAAGTACATATGAAAGAACTTGGGAAGAACAGACGAAAGGACTTGGGAAGAACAGATGAAAAAAATTTGGAAAGAACGAGAAGGACTTGGGGAAAACTGATGAAAAGACTTGAGAAGAACGAGGAAGGACTTGGGAAAAACTTATGAAAGGACTTGGGAAGAACTGATGAAAGGACTTGGGAAGAACTGAAAGGACTTGGGAAGAACTGATGAAAGGACTTGGGAAGAACTGATGAAAGGACTTGGCATAAGCTGAGGAAGTGACCTGGGAAGAATTCGTGAAAGACGGACTATTATCTCCAATCCAGTAGCAACGTTGAAAATATCAGGAACTTATTACACAGACAATGTTTGCAGAAGAAATGTGAAGAAAAAGGATTTCAATTTCAAGCCTGCACAGTTGGGATTTAAACCTACGACTTCTTGGTTTGGTAGTAGAGTGCCGTGCCCACTGAGCTATCCGCTCATCCCGTGATAGGATGAATATAATGACTGGTCCATCGGAAACGGAAGCTAATCTTAGACGTCCCATGTGCCTTAGCGCATGTAAAATATCCCTGGGTGGCCCTCTGACCGCGATTCTGGCAAGATTGAATTCTACCAAACATGCCTCTTTAGAAATACCCCTACAACCTATTTATTGTACCTCAGACTTATCGACCCGTTCATTAATCCGGAATTTCACATATCACCATAATAGAAAGTATTGCTTTTTTTACAATGGTTTGAAATATCTTTTTTCTCAAACCATAAAATGTAGGGCCAAAGGCACTAGAACAGTAAAACTATCACATTGTTTTAGTATATTTGGCAGGGCCAATCGGTTCCTATCAAACCGCTTTAAAAACATCGAGTAAATTAATGTATCAGGGGATCTCACTATATCTATATAAACTTTAGTCTTTTTAATGGATTACCTCCTTGTGCTAGAAATTATGAATCTGTTGCTTTTTACGCAGTCATACATACTGCACAAGACGTCGTGCTTTGGTCTTTGTGATGTTAAAGGTTATCGTCACTTCATTTGTTTAAACTAATGACATTCTTGAATCTGTATCTGTATCTGTAGTTGTTGAATACCTACTGGTTTTTAATTCACGGTGGAGGAGAAGATGGTCAAACTGATTACTAATTGAGTTGTTGTTTAATGTTTTAGTTTAAATATTGCAGTTTTTAAACGGTTGACTATTGGTTTGTGTACGATGTCTTAAACTAAGTTGTTCCAGTATACGACGCTTTGTAAATAATAATAAAAACAATCAGTGTATATTGTAAACAATAGAAGACCAATCAGAGGGCAGACAATATTATTTGTAATGAAGCCTTTGAGGAAGGCTTTCAAATGTGGGTATTGATAGGCTATGATTTTAGAATGAAAGATCAATTAATAGCTCAATTTAGTTGCGATGTAAAGCATCAAGTTAGGATCCAAAGAAAGACAAACAATGAGACAAGGGGTATGTCGAAGTGATGAATAAAGATAAGAAATAATATATATGCCCTGTGGAAAAAAAACCAAATACAAAGGAATAGACAAAAAACATATATTTGGACATCAATAGAATCGCAACGGCGACCTCCGCATCGACACCTGTCTCCTCGCCATAATATTTATCACGATCTAAAATAAATATCAGTAAACTAATTTAAGGAATACAATTAAATTATATGCCATGTAGTTTTTCTCTATGTATATATATATATCTGTGTGTATGTTATATTATTCAGCGGAGAAAATAATAATAATAATAACAATATATAATTATGTTGATAATCTTGGAGAAAATAATAATAATAATAACAACAATAATTATGTTGATAATAATAATAACAATAATAATAATAATAATAATAATAATAATAATAATAATAATAATAATAATAATAATAATAATAATAATAATAATAATAATAATAATAATAATAATAATAATAATAATAATAATAATAATAATAATAATAATAATAATAATAATAATAATAATAATAATAATAATAATAATAATAATAATAATAATAATAATAATAAGGATAATAATAATAATAATAATAATAACAATAATGATAACATTTTATGTCTACCTTGATGAAAGCAAACTTCTAATGATATGGCTCAGCACCCGGCTCCTAGGTACAGTGTCAGTATATCATGATCAATTCTCAAATTCATCTTTTCACTAATACATAGATCTTATAATATGATCAGCCGCTAAGGCTAGTACCCACTTGTACCTGGATGGGAGGTGGAAATACGTTTGATGTTTGTTGTTTTGATCGGTTTGGGTTGTTTTTTACCACGGAATATAAGTTCAAACTAACATTGAATCCAGGATTCGAACTCAGGACTCAAATAAATGAATA
>JAXRKP010002808.1:0-25000 GCA_037039925.1 Doris montereyensis
TACCTTGTCTGTTATGGGCAGATGTCAATGGTAGGCTCTTTTTTCCATTCACCTTTTCACATGTCTGTTATGGGCAAATGTCAATGGTAGGTTCTTCTTTCCGTTCACTTTTACCTTGTCTGTTATGGGCAGATGTTACTGGTAGGTTCTTCTTTCCATTCACTTTTACCTTGTCTGTTATGGGTAGATGTCAATGGTAGGTTCTTCTTTCCATTCACTTTTACCTTGTCTGTTGTGGGCATATGTTACTGGTAGGTTCTTCTTTCCATTCACTTTTTCCCTTGTCTGTTATAGGCAGATGTTACTGGTAGGTTCTTATTTCTATTCACCTTTTCATATGTCTGTTATGGGCAGATGATACTGGTAGGTTCTTATTTCTATTCACCTTTTCATATGTCTGTTATGGGCAGATGATACTGGTAGGTTCTTCTTTCTATTCACCTTTTCATTTGTCTGTTATGGGCAAATGATACTGGTAGGCTCTTCTTTCCATTCACCTTTTCATATGTCTGTTATGGGCAGATGTTACTGGTAAGTTCTTCTTTCCATTCACTTTTACCTTGTTTGTTATGGGCAGATGATACTGGTAGGTTCTTCTTTCCATTCACCTTTTCATTTGTCTGTTATGGGCAGATGATACTTGTAGGTTGTTCTTTCTATTCACCTTTTCATTTGTCTGTTATAGGCAGATGTTACTGGTAGGTTCTTCTTTCTATTCACCTTTTCATTTGTCTGTTATGGGCAGATGATACTGGTAGGTTCTTCTTTCCATTCACCTTTTCATATGTCTGTTATGGGCAGATGTTACTGGTAAGTTCTTCTTTCCATTCACTTTTACCTTGTCTGTTATGGGCAGATGATACTGGTAGGTTCTTCTTTCCATTCACTTTTACCTTGTCTGTTATGGGCAGATGTCAATGGTAGGTTCTTTTTTCCGTTCCCTTTTACCTTGTCTGTTATGGGCAGATGTCAATGGTAGGTTCTTTTTTCCGTTCACTTTTACCTTGTCTGTTATGGGCAGATGTTACTGGTAGGTTCTTCTTTCCATTCACTTTTACCTTGTCTGTTATGGGCAGATGTCAATGGTAGGCTCTTCTTTCCATTCACCTTTTCACATGTCTGTTATGGGCAAATGTCAATGGTAGGTTCTTCTTTCCGTTCACTTTTACCTTGTCTGTTATGGGCAGATGTTACTGGTAGGTTCTTCTTTCCATTCACTTTTACCTTGTCTGTTATGGGCAGATGTCAATGGTAGGCTCTTCTTTCCATTCACCTTTTCACATGTCTGTTATGGGCAAATGTCAATGGTAGGTTCTTCTTTCCGTTCACTTTTACCTTGTCTGTTATGGGCAGATGTTACTGGTAGGTTCTTCTTTCCATTCACTTTTACCTTGTCTGTTATGAGCAGATGTCAATGGTAGGCTCTTCTTTCCATTCACCTTTTCACATGTCTGTTATGGGCAGATGTCAATGGTAGGTTCTTCTTTCCATTCACCTTTTCACATGTCTGTTATGGGCAGATGTTACTGGTAGGTTCGTCTTTCCATTCACCTTTTCACATGTCTGTTATGGGCAGATGTTACTGGTAGGTTCTTCTTTCCCTTCACTTTTACCTTGTCTGTTATGGGCAGATGTCAATGGTAGGCTCTTCTTTCCATTCACCTTTTCACATGTCTGTTATGGGCAGATGTTACTGGTAGGTTCTTCTTTCCATTCACCTTTTCACATGTCTGTTATGGGCAGATGTCAATGGTAGGTTCTTCTTTCCATTCACTTTTACCTTGTCTGTTATGGGCAGATGTCAATGGTAGGTTCTTCTTTCCATTCACTTTTACCTTGTCTGTTATGGGCAGATGTCAATCGTAGGTTCTTCTTTCCATTCACTTTTACCTTGTCGGTTATGGGCAGATGTTACTGGTAGGTTCTTTTTTCCATTCATTTTTACCTTGTCTGTTATGGGCAGATGATACTGGTAGGTTCTTCTTTCCATTTACCTTTTCATATGTCTGTTATGGGCAGATGTTACTGGTAGATTCTTCTTTCCATTCACTTTTACCTTGTCTGTTATGGGCAGATGTTACTGGTAGGTTCTTCTTTCCATTCACCTTTTCATTTGTCTGTTATGGGCAGACGATACTGGTAGGTTCTTCTTTCTATTCACCTTTTCATTTGTCTGTTATAGGCAGATGTTACTGGTAGGTTCTTCTTTCTATTCACCTTTTCATTTGTCTGTTATGGGCAGATGATACTGGTAGGTTCTTCTTTCCATTCACCTTTTCATATGTCTGTTATGGGCAGATGTTACTGGTAAGTTCTTCTTTCCATTCACTTTTACCTTGTCTGTTATGGGCAGATGATACTGGTAGGTTCTTCTTTCCATTCACTTTTACCTTGTCAGTTATGGGCAGATGTCAATGGTAGGTTCTTCTTTCCATTCACTTTTACCTTGTCTGTTATGGGCAGATGTCAATGGTAGGCTCTTTTTTCCATTCACCTTTTCACATGTCTGTTATGGGCAAATGTCAATGGTAGGTTCTTCTTTCCGTTCACTTTTACCTTGTCTGTTATGGGCAGATGTTACTGGTAGGTTCTTCTTTCCATTCACTTTTACCTTGTCTGTTATGGGTAGATGTCAATGGTAGGTTCTTCTTTCCATTCACTTTTACCTTGTCTGTTGTGGGCATATGTTACTGGTAGGTTCTTCTTTCCATTCACTTTTTCCCTTGTCTGTTATAGGCAGATGTTACTGGTAGGTTCTTATTTCTATTCACCTTTTCATATGTCTGTTATGGGCAGATGATACTGGTAGGTTCTTATTTCTATTCACCTTTTCATATGTCTGTTATGGGCAGATGATACTGGTAGGTTCTTCTTTCTATTCACCTTTTCATTTGTCTGTTATGGGCAGATGATACTGGTAGGTTTTTCTTTCCATTCACCTTTTCATATGTCTGTTATGGGCAGATGTTACTGGTAAGTTCTTCTTTCCATTCACTTTTACCTTGTCTGTTATGGGCAGATGATACTGGTAGGTTCTTCTTTCCATTCACCTTTTCATTTGTCTGTTATAGGCAGATGTTACTGGTAGGTTCTTCTTTCTATTCACCTTTTCATTTGTCTGTTATGGGCAGATGATACTGGTAGGTTCTTCTTTCCATTCACCTTTTCATATGTCTGTTATGGGCAGATGTTACTGGTAAGTTCTTCTTTCCATTGACTTTTACCTTGTCTGTTATGGGCAGATGATACTGGTAGGTTCTTCTTTCCATTCACTTTTACCTTGTCTGTTATGGGCAGATGTCAATGGTAGGTTGTTTTTTCCGTTCCCTTTTACCATGTCTGTTATGGGCAGATGTCAATGGTAGGTTCTTTTTTCCGTTCACTTTTACCTTGTCTGTTATGGGCAGATGTTACTGGTAGGTTCTTCTTTCCATTCACTTTTACCTTGTCTGTTATGAGCAGATGTCAATGGTAGGCTCTTCTTTCCATTCACCTTTTCACATGTCTGTTATGGGCAAATGTCAATGGTAGGTTCTTCTTTCCGTTCACTTTTACCTTGTCTGTTATGGGCAGATGTTACTGGTAGGTTCTTCTTTCCATTCACTTTTTCCCTTGTCTGTTATGGGCAGATGTCAATGGTAGGCTCTTCTTTCCATTCACCTTTTCACATGTCTGTTATGGGCAAATGTCAATGGTAGGTTCTTCTTTCCGTTCACTTTTACCTTGTCTGTTATGGGCAGATGTTACTGGTAGGTTCTTCTTTCCATTCACTTTTACCTTGTCTGTTATGGGCAGATGTCAATGGTAGGCTCTTCTTTCCATTCACCTTTTCACATGTCTGTTATGGGCAAATGTCAATGGTAGGTTCTTCTTTCCGTTCACTTTTACCTTGTCTGTTATGGGCAGATGTTACTGGTAGGTTCTTCTTTCCATTCACTTTTACCTTGTCTGTTATGAGCAGATGTCAATGGTAGGCTCTTCTTTCCATTCACCTTTTCACATGTCTGTTATGGGCAGATGTCAATGGTAGGTTCTTCTTTCCATTCACCTTTTCACATGTCTGTTATGGGCAGATGTTACTGGTAGGTTCGTCTTTCCATTCACCTTTTCACATGTCTGTTATGGGCAGATGTTACTGGTATGTTCTTCTTTCCCTTCACTTTTACCTTGTCTGTTATGGGCAGATGTCAATGGTAGGCTCTTCTTTCCATTCACCTTTTCACATGTCTGTTATGGGCAGATGTTACTGGTAGGTTCTTCTTTCCATTCACCTTTTCACATGTCTGTTATGGGCAGATGTCAATGGTAGGTTCTTCTTTCCATTCACTTTTACCTTGTCTGTTATGGGCAGATGTCAATGGTAGGTTCTTCTTTCCATTCACTTTTACCTTGTCTGTTATGGGCAGATGTCAATCGTAGGTTCTTCTTTCCATTCACTTTTACCTTGTCGGTTATGGGCAGATGTTACTGGTAGGTTCTTTTTTCCATTCATTTTTACCTTGTCTGTTATGGGCAGATGATACTGGTAGGTTCTTCTTTCCATTTACCTTTTCATATGTCTGTTATGGGCAGATGTTACTGGTAGATTCTTCTTTCCATTCACTTTTACCTTGTCTGTTATGGGCAGATGTTACTGGTAGGTTCTTTTTTCCATTCATTTTTACCTTGTCTGTTATGGGCAGATGTTACTGGTAGGTTCTTCTTTCCATTCACTTTTACCTTGTCTGTTATGGGCAGATGTTACTGGTAGGTTCTTTTTTCCATTCATTTTTACCTTGTCTGTTATGGGCAGATGATACTGGTAGGTTCTTCTTTCCATTTAGCTTTTCATATGTCTGTTATGGGCAGATGTTACTGGTAGGTTCTTTTTTCCATTCACTTTTACCTTGTCTGTTATGGGCAGACGTTACTGGTAGGTTCTTCTTTCCATTCACCTTTTGATTTACCTTTTCATATGTCTGTTATGGGCAGATGTTACTGGTAGGTTCTTCTTTCCATTGACTTTTCTACTCTGTCTGTTATGGGTAGATGTTACTGTGGTGGTTCTTCTTTCCATTCACTTTTTACCTTGTCTGTTAGGCACATGTTACTGGTAGGTTCTTCTTTCCATTCACTTTTTCATTTGTCTGTTATAGGCAGATGTTACTGGTAGGTTCTTCTTTCTATTCACCTTTTCATTTGTCTGTTATGAGCAGATGATACTGGTAGGTTCTTCTTTCCATTCACCTTTTCATATGTCTGTTATGGGCAGATGTTACTGGTAAGTTCTTCTTTCCATTCACTTTTACCTTGTCTGTTATGGGCAGATGATACTGGTAGGTTCTTCTTTCCATTCACTTTTACCTTGTCAGTTATGGGCAGATGTCAATGGTAGGTTCTTCTTTCCATTCACTTTTACCTTGTCTGTTATGGGCAGATGTCAATGGTAGGTTCTTCTTTTCCATTCACTTTTACCTTGTCTGTTGTGGGTGAGAATCATAATGGTAGGTTCTTCTTTCCATTCACTTTTACCTTGTCTGTTATGGGCAGATGTTACTGGTAGGTTCTTCTTTCCATTCACTTTTACCTTGTCTGTTATGGGTAGATGTCAATGGTAGGTTCTTCTTTCCATTCACTTTTACCTTGTCTGTTGTGGGCATATGTTACTGGTAGGTTCTTCTTTCCATTCACTTTTTCCCTTGTCTGTTATAGGCAGATGTTACTGGTAGGTTCTTATTTCTATTCACCTTTTCATATGTCTGTTATGGGCAGATGATACTGGTAGGTCCTTATTTCTATTCACCTTTTCATATGTCTGTTATGGGCAGATGATACTGGTAGGTTCTTCTTTCTATTCACCTTTTCATTTGTCTGTTATGGGCAGATGTTACTGGTAGGTTCTTCTTTCTATTCACCACCTTTTCATTTGTCTGTTATGGGCAGATGATACTGGTAGGTTCTTCTTTCCATTCACCTTTTCATATGTCTGTTATGGGCAGATGTTACTGGTAAGTTCTTCTTTCCATTCACCTTTTCATTTGTCTGTTATAGGCTTGAATGTTACTGTTAGGTTCTTCTTTCTATTCACCTTTTCATTTGTCTGTTATGGGCAGATGATACTGGTAGGTTCTTCTTTCATTCACCTTTTCACATGTCTGTTATGGGCAAATGTTACTGGTAAGTTCTTCTTTCCATTCACTTTTACCTTGTCTGTTATGGGCAGATGTTACTGGTAGGTTCTTCTTTCCATTCACTTTTACCTTGTCTGTTATGGGCAGATGTCAATGGTAGGTTCTTCTTTCCATTCACTTTTACCTTGTCTGTTATGGGCATATGTTACTGGTAGGTTCTTCTTTCCATTCACTTTTTCCCTTGTCTGTTATAGGCAGATGTTACTGGTAGGTTCTTTTTTCCGTTCACTTTTTTTGTCATATGCACGAATGTCTGTTATGGGCAGATTACTGGTAGGTTCTTCTTTCCATTCACCTTTTCATTTGTCTGTTATGGGCAGATGTTACTGGTAGGTTCTTCTTTCCATTCACCTTTTCATATGTCTGTTATGGGCAGATGTTACTGGTAGGTTCTTCTTTCCATTCACTTTTACCTTGTCTGTTATGGGCAGATGTTACTGGTAGGTTCTTCTTTCCATTCACCTTTTACCTTGTCTGTTATGGGCAGGATAGTAGGTTGTTCTTTCTATTCACTTTTTCATTTGTCTGTAGGCAGATGTTGTTCTTCTTTCTATTCACCTTTTCATGTGTTTGTTATGGGCAGATGTTACTGGTAGGTTCTTCTTTCCATTCACCTTTTTCATATGTCTGTTATGAGGCAGATGTTACTGGTAAGTTCTTCTTTCCATTCACTTTTACCTTTCACTTTTACCTTGTCTGTTATGGGCAGATGTTACTGGTAGGTTCTTCTTTCCATTCACTTTTACCATGTCTGTTATGGGCAGATGTCAACTGGTAGGTTCTTCTTTCCATTCACTTTTTACCTTGTCTGTTATGGGCAGATGTCAATGGTAGGTTCTTCTTTTTCATTCACTTTTTACCTTGTCTGTTATGGAGCAGATGTCAATGGTAGGTTTCTTTCCATTCACCTTTTCACATGTCTGTTATGGGCAGATGTTAATGTCAACTTTTTGCCTTATTGTCTGTTATGGGCAGATGTGGTAGGTTCTTCTTTCCGTTCACTTTTGCACCTTGTCTGTTGGGCATATCTGTGCATGTTACTGGTAGGTTCTTCTTTCCATTCACTTTTTCCCTTGTCTGTTATAGGCAGATGTTACTGGTAGGTTCTTATTTCTATTCACCTTTTCATATGTCTGTTATGGGCAGATGATGCTGGTAGGTTCTTATTTCTATTCACCTTTTCATATGTCTGTTATGGGCAGATGATGCTGGTAGGTTCTTCTTTCTATTCACCTTTTCATTTGTCTGTTATGGACAGATGTTACTGGTAGGTTCTTCTTTCCATTCACCTTTTCATTTGTCTGTTATGGGCAGATGTTACTGGTAAGTTCTTCTTTCCATTCCTTTTACCTTGTCTGTTATGGGCAGATGATCTTCTTTCCATTCACCTTTTCATATGTCTGTTATGGGCAGATGTTACTGATGAGTTCTTCTTTTTCTATTCACCTTTCATTTGTCCATTCAATTTTTCTATTCCTTGTCTGTTATGACAGATGATACTGGTGGTTCTTCTTTCCATTCACTTTTATGTCTGTTATGGGCAGATGTTACTGGTAAGTTCTTCTTTCCATTCACTTTTACCTTGTCTGTTATGGGCAGATGATCAATGGTAGGTTCTTCTTTCATTCACTTTTACCTTGTCTGTTATGGGCAGATGTCAATGGTAGGTTCTTTTTCCATTCCCTTTTACCTTGTCTGTTATGGGCAGATGTCAATGGTAGGTTCTCTTTCCATTCACTTTTACCTTGTCTGTTATGGGCAAATGTCACTGGTAGGTTCTTCTTTGTTCACTTTTACCTTGTCTGTTATGGGCAGATGTTACTGGTAGGTTCTTCTTTCCATTCATCTTTTCCTTGTCTGTTATGGGCAAATGTCAATGGTAGGTTCTTCTTTCCATTCACTTTTACCTTGTCTGTTGTGGGCATATGTTACTGGTAGGTTCTTCTTTCCATTCACTTTTTCCCTTGTCTGTTATGGGCAGATGTTGTACTGGTAGGTTCTTATTTTCCATTCACCTTTTCATATGTCTGTATGGGCAGATGATACAATGGTAGGTTCTTCTTTCCGTTCACTTTTACCTTGTCTGTTATGGGCAGATGATACTAGTGAGTTCTTCTTTTCCATTCACCTTTTCATATGTCTGTTATGGGCAGATGTTACTGGTAAGTTCTTCTTTCATTCACTTTTACCTTGTCTGTTATGGGCAGATGTCAATGGTAGGTTCTTCTTTCCATTCACCTTTTCATTTGTCTGTTATGGGCAGATGTCACTTGTAGGCTCTTCTTTCCATTCACCTTTTCACATGTCTGTTATGGGCAGATGTTACTGGTAGGTTCTTCTTTCTATTCACCTTTTCACATGTTTGTTATGGGCAGATGTTACTGGTAGGTTCGTCTTTCCATTCACCTTTTCATGTCTGTTATGGGCAGATGTTACTGGTAGGTTCTTCTTTTCATTCCTTTTACCTTGTCTGTTATGGGCAGATGTCAATGGTAGGCTCTTCTTTCCATTCATCTTTTCACATGTCTGTTATGGGCAAATGTCAATGGTAGGTTCTTCTTTTTCACTTTTACCTTGTCTGTTATGGGCAGATGTTACTGGTAAGGTTCTTCTTTTTCACATGTCTGTTATGGGCAGATGTCAATGGTGGGCTCTCATTTTCCATTCAGTTCATGTCTTGGGTAGATTTCAGCTCTTCTTTCCATTCACCTTTTCACATGTCTGTTATGGGCAGATGTCAATGGTAAGGTTCTTCTTTCCGTTCCCTTTTTACCTTGTCTGTTATGGGCAGATGTCAATGGTAGGTTCTTTTTCCATTCACTTTTACCTTATCTGTTATGGGCAGATGTTACTGTTAGGTTCTTTTTCCATTCATTTTACCTTGTCTGTTATGGACAGATGATCAATGGTAGGCTCTTCTTTCCATTCACCTTTTCACATGTCTGTTATGGGCAAATGTCAATGGTAGGTTCTTCTTTCTGTTATGGGCAGATGTTACTTAGGCATTGACTTTTCACCTTATGTCTGTTATGAGCAGATGTCAATGGTAGATTCTTCTTTCCATTCACCTTTTCACATGTCTGTTATGGGTAGATGTTACTGGTAGGTTCTTCTTTCCATTCATTTTCACATGTCTGTTATGGGCAGATGTTACTGGTAGGTTCTTCTTTCCATTTACCTTTTCATATGTCTGTTATGGGCAGATGTTACTGGTAGAGTTCTTTTTTCCATTCACCTTTTCACTTGTCTGTTATGGGCAGATGATACTGGTAGGTTCTTCTTTCCATTCACTTTTACCTTGTCTGTTATGGGCAGATGTCAATGGTAGGCTCTTCTTTCCATTCATTTTTCACATGTCTGTTATGGGCAGATGTTACTGAGTGAGTTCTTCTTTTCATTACCTTTTCATATGTCTGTTATGGGCAGATGTCAATGGTGAGTTCTTCTTTCCATTTACCTTTTCATATGTCTGTTATGGGCAGATGTCAATGGTAGATTCTTCTTTCCATTCACTTTTACCTTGTCTGTTATGGGCAGATGTTACTGGTAGGTTCTTTTTTCCATTCATTTTTACCTTGTCTGTTATGGGCAGATGTTACTGGTAGGTTCTTCTTTCCATTTACCTTTTCATATGTCTTTTCATGTTATAAATTCTTCTTTCCATTCACTTTTTCCTTGTCTGTTATGGGCAGATGTTACTGGTAGGTTCTTTTTTTCCATTCATTTTTACCTTGTCTGTTATGGGCAGATGATACTGGTAGTTCTTCTTTCCATTCACTTTTACCTATGTCTGTTATGGGCAGATGTTACTGGTAGGTTCTTTTTTCCATTCATTTTTACCTTGTCTGTTATGGGCAGATGATACTGGTAGGTTCTTCTTTCCATTTACTTTTCATATGTCTGTTATGGGCAAATGTTACTGGTAGGTTCTTCTTTCCATTCATTTTACCCTTGTCTGTTATGGGCAGATGTTACTGGTAGGTTCTTCTTTCCATTTAGCTTTTACCTTGTCTGTTATGGGCAGATGTCAATGGTAGGTTCTTCTTTCCATTCACTTTTGCCTTGTCTGTTATGGGCAGATGTCAATGGTAGGTTCTTCTTTCCATTCCTTTTGATTTTTACCTTGTCTGTTATGGGCAGATGTCAATGGTAGGTTCTTCTTTCCATTCACTTTTACCTTGTCTGTTATGGGCAGATGTTACTGGTAGGTTCTTCTTTCCATTCTTTCTTTCCATTCAGGGTTTCTTCTTTTACCTTGTCTGTTATGGGCAGATGTCAATGGTAGGCTCTTCTTTCCATTCACCTTTTCATTTGTCTGTTATGTGGGCAAATGTCACTGGTAGGTTCTTCTTTCCATTCACTTTTCCTTGTCTGTTATGGGCAGATGTTACTGGTAGGTTCTTCTTTCCATTGACTTTTACCTTGTCTGTTATGGGCAGATGTCAATGGTAGGCTCTTCTTTCCATTCACCTTTTCATGTCAATGGTGTCTGTTATGGGTAGATGTCAATGGTAGGCTCTTCTTTCCATTCACCTTTTCACATGTCTGTTATGGGCAAATGTCAATGGTGGGGTTCTTCTTTCCATTCACCTTTTCACATGTCTGTTGTGGGCAGATGTTACTGGTAGGTTCTTCTTTCAATTCACTTTTTTCCCATGTCTGTTATTGGCAGATGTTACTGGTAGGTTCTTATTTCTATTCACCTTTTCATATGTCCATTCTGGTAGGTTCTTATTTTTACCTTGTCTGTTATGGGCAGATGTACTGGTAGGCTCTTCTTTCCATTCACCTTTTCACATGTCTGTTATGGACAGATGTTACTGGTAGGTTCTTCTTGTCTGTTATGGGCAGATGATACTGAGTAGGTTCTTCTTTCACCTTTTCACATGTCTGTTATGGGCAGATGTCAATGGTAAGTTCTTCTTTCCATTCACTTTTACCTTGTCTGTTATGGGCAGATGATACTGGTAGGTTCTTCTTTCCATTCACTTTTTACCTTGTCAGTTATGGGCAGGATGTCAAAGGTTCTTCTTTCTATTCACTTTTACCTTGTCTGTTATGGGCAGATGTCAATGGTAGGTTCTTCTTTCCATTCACTTTTACCTTGTTGTCAGATGTTAATGGTAGGCAGACCTTGTCTGTTATGGGCAGATGTACTGGTAGGTTCCATTTTTTCCTTGTCTGTTATTGTCATGAAGTGACTCTTTGCATTCATCTTTTTGTCTGTTATGGGCAGATGATACTGGTAGGTTCTTCTTTCGTTCACCTTTCATATGTCTGTTATGGGCAGATGTTACTGGTAGGTTCTTCTTTCCATTCATTCTTCTGTTATCCAATGGTAGGCTCTTCTTTTTTCACCTTTTCACATGTCTGTTATGGGCAGATGTTACTTCTTTCCGTTCCTTTTCTGTGGTAAGGTTCTTTTTTTCCATTCATTTTTACCTTGTCTGTTATGGGCAGATGTTACTGGTAGGTTCTTCTTTCCCATTTACCTTTTCATATGTCTGTTATGGGCAGATGTCACTGGTAGGTTCTTCTTTTCCATTCACCTTTTCACCTTGTCTGTTATGGGCAGATGATACTGGTAGGCTCTTCTTTCCATTCACATGTTTTACCTTAGGTCTGTTATGGGCAGATGTTACTGGTAGGTTCGTCTTTCCATTCACCTTTTCACCTTGTCTGTTATGGGCAGATGTTACTGGTGAGGTTCTTCTTTTCATTCACTTTTCATATGTCTGTTATGGGCAGATGTTGCTGGTAGGCTCTTCTTTCCATTCATCTTTTCACCTTGTCTGTTATGGGCAGATGTCAATGGTAGGTTCTTCTTTCCGTTCACCTTTTGGTTACCTTTTCATATGTCTGTTATGGGCAGATGTTACTGGTAGGTTCTTCTTTCCATTCACTTTTACCTTGTCTGTTATGGGTAGATGTCAATGGTAGGTTCTTCTTTCCATTCACTTTTACCTTGTCTGTTATGGGCACATGTCACTGGTAGGTTCTTCTTTTTCCATTCACTTTTACATTTATCTGTTATGGGCAGATGTTACTGTTAGGTTCTTTTTTCTATTCACCTTTTTGATTTGTCTGTTATGGAGCAGATGATACTGTGGGTTCTTTCTTTCCATTCACCTTTTCATATGTCTGTATGGGCAGATGTTACTGGTGGGTTCTTCTTTCCATTCACCTTTTCATATGTCTGTTATGAGCAGATGTCAATGGTAGATTCTTCTTTCCATTCACTTTTACCTTGTCAGTTATGGGCAGATGTTACTGGTAGGTTCTTTTTCCATTCATTTTTACCTTGTCTGTTATGGGCAGATGTTACTGGTAGGTTCTTCTTTCCATTCACCTTTTCATATGTCTGTTATGGGCAGATGTTACTGGTAGGTTCTTCTTTCCATTCACTTTTACCTTGTCTGTTATGGGCAGATGTTACTGGTAAGTTCTTCTTTCCATTCACTTTTACCTTGTCTGTTATGGGCAGATGTTACTGGTAGGTTCTTTTTTCCATTCATTTTTACCTTGTCTGTTATGGGCAGATGTTACTGGTAGGTTCTTCTTTCAATTCACTTTTCCCTTGTCTGTTATGGGCAGATGTTACTGGTAGGTTCTTCTTTCCATTTACCTTTTCATATGTCTGTTATGGGCAGATGATACTGGTAAGTTCTTATTTCTATTCACTTTTACATATGTCTGTTATGGGCAGATGTTACTGGTAGGTTCTTTTTTCCATTCATTTTTCCTTGTCTATTGCATGGGCAGATGTTACTGGTAGGTTCTTCTTTCTATTTACCTTTTCATTTGTCTGTTATGGGCAGATGTTACTGGTAGGTTCTTCTTTCATTATTCACCTTTTCAGATGATTTGTCTGTTATGGGCAGATGTTACTGGTAGGTTCTTTTTTCCATTCATTTTACCTTGTCTGTTATGGGCAGATGATCTTCTTCTTTCCATTTACCTTTTCATATGTCTGTTATGGGCAAATGTTACTGGTAGGTTCTCTTTCCATTCACTTTTACCTTGTCTGTTATGGGCAGATGTTACTGGTAGGTTCTTCTTTCCATTCACTTTTACCTTGTCAGTTATGGGCAGATGTCAATGAGTGAGTTCTTCTTTCCATTCACTTTTACCTTGTCTGTTATGGGCAGATGTCAATGGTAGGTTCTTCTTTCCGTTCCCTTTTACACATGTCTGTTATGGGCAAATGTCAATGGTAGGTTCTTCTTTCCGTTCACTTTTACCTTGTCTGTTATGGGCAGATGTTACTGGTAGGTTCTTCTTTCCATTCACTTTTACCTTGTCTGTTATGGGCAGATGTCAATGGTAGGCTCTTCTTTCCATTCACCTTTTCACATGTCTGTTATGGGCAAATGTCAATGGTAGGTTCTTCTTTCCGTTCACTTTTACCTTGTCTGTTATGGGCAGATGTCAATGGTAGGTTCTTCTTTCCATTCACCTTTTCACATGTCTGTTATGGGCAGATGTCAATGGTAGGTTCTTCTTTCCATTCACATTTTCACATGTCTGTTATGGGCAGATGTCAATGGTAGGTTCTTCTTTCCATTCACCTTTTCACATGTCTGTTATGGGCAGATGTCAATGGTAGGCTCTTCTTTCCATTCACCTTTTCACATGTCTGTTATGGACAGATGTCAATGGTAGGTTCTTCTTTCCATTCACCTTTTCACATGTCTGTTATGGGCAGATGTTACTGGTAGGTTCGTCTTTCCATTCACCTTTTCACATGTCTGTTATGGGCAGATGTTACTGGTAGGTTCTTCTTTTCATTCACTTTTACCTTGTCTGTTATGGGCAGATGTCAATGGTAGGCTCTTCTTTCCATTCATCTTTTTCACATGTCTGTTATGGGCAGATGTCAATGGTAGGTTCTTCTTTCCATTCACCTTTTCACATGTCTGTTATGGGCAGATGTCAATGGTAGGTTCTTCTTTCCATTCACTTTTACCTTGTCTGTTATATGCAGATGTCAATGGTAGGTTCTTCTTTCCATTCACTTTTACCTTGTCTGTTATTGGCAGATGTCAATGGTAGGTTCTTTTTTTCCATTCACTTTTACCTTATCTGTTATGGGCAGATGTTACTGTTAGGTTCTTTTTTCCATTCATTTTTACCTTGTCTGTTATGGGCAGATGATACTGGTAGGTTCTTCTTTCCATTTTGCCTTGTCTGTTACTCAATGGTAGGCTCTTCTTTCCATTCATCTTTTCATGTCTGTTATGGGCAGATGTTACTGGTAGGTTCTTCTTTCTATGAGTTCTTCTTTCCATTTACCTTTTCATATGTCTGTTATGAGCAGATGTCAATGGTAGATTCTTCTTTCCATTCCTTTTTACCTTGTCTGTTATGGGCAGATGTTACTGGTAGGTTCTTTTTTCCATTCATTTTTACCTTGTCTGTTATGGGCAGATGTTACTGGTAGGTTCTTCTTTCCATTTACCTTTTCATATGTCTGTTATGGGCAGATGTTACTGGTAGTTCTTTTTCCATTCACTTTACCTTTTCACTTTTCTGTTATGGGCAGATGATACTGGTAGGTTCTTCTTTCCATTCACTTTTACCTTGTCTGTTATGGGCAGATGTTACTGGTAGGTTCTTTTTTCCATTCATTTTTACCTTGTCTGTTATGGGCAGATGATACTGGTAGGTTCTTCTTTCCATTTACCTTTTCATATGTCTGTTATGGGCAGATGTTACTGGTAGGTTCTTCTTTCCATTCACCTTTTCATATGTCTGTTATGGGCAGATGTTATGGGTAGATGTTACTGGTAGGTTCTTCTTTCCATTCACTTTTTACCTTGTCTGTTATGGGCAGATGTTACTGGTAGGTTCTTCTTTCCATTTACTTTTTCATATGTCTGTTATGGGCAGATGTTACAGGTTCTTCTTTCTTTTCATTTGTCTGTTATGGGCAGATGTTACTGGTAGGTTCTTCTTTCCATTCACCTTTTCATATGTCTGTTATGGGCAGATGTTACTGGTAGGTTCTTCTTTCCATTCACTTTTACCTTGTCTGTTATGGGCAGATGTTACTGGTAAGGTTCTTCTTTCCATTCACCTTTTCATATGTCTGTTATGGGCAGATGTTACTGGTGTTCTTCTTTCCATTCACTTTTACCTTGTCTGTTATTCTTAGGTTCGCTCTTCCATTCATTTTACCTTGTCTGTTATGGGCAGATGTTACTGGTAGGTTCTTCTTTCCATTCACTTTTACCTTGTCTGTTATGGGCAGATGTTACTGGTAAGTTCTTCTTTCCATTCATTTTTCATATGTCTGTTATGGGCAGAGATGTTACTGGTAAGTTCTTCTTTCCATTGCTTTTTCATATGTCTGTTATTATGGGTTCTTCTTTCCAGATGTCAATGGTAGGTTCTTTTTTCCTGTTATCAGATGTCAATGGTAGGTTCTTTTTTCCGTTCCCTTTTACCTTGTCTGTTATGGGCAGATGTCACTGGTAGGTTCTTTTTTCCATTCTTTTTACCTTGTCTGTTATGGGCAAATGTCAATGGTAGATGTCAAGTTCTTCTTTCCGTTCCCTTTTCATATGTCTGTTATGGGCAGATGTCAATGGTAGGTTCTTCTTTCCATTCACTTTTACCTTGTCTGTTATGGGCAGATGATACTGGTAGGTTCTTCTTTTCATTCACCTTTTCACATGTCTGTTATGGGCAAATGTCAATGGTAGGTTCTTCTTTCCATTCACTTTTACCTTGTCTGTTATGGGCAGATGTCAATGGTAGGTTCTTCTTTCCATTCACCTTTTCACATGTCTGTTATGGGCAGATGTCAATGGTAGGTTCTTCTTTCCATTCACCTTTTCACATGTCTGTTATGGGCAGATGTCAATGGGGTTCTTCTTTTCCATTCACCTTTTCACATGTCTGTTATGGGCAGATGTCAATGGTTCTTCTTTCCATTCATTTTCACATGTCTGTTATGGACAGATGTCTGTTCTTCTTTCCCATTCACCTTTTCACATATGGGCAGATGTTACTGGTAGGGTCTTTCCATTCTTTTCACATGTCTGTTTCAGATGTTCAGGTTCTTCTTTTTTCACTTTTACCTTGTCTGTTATGGGCAGATGTCAGATGTCTGTTATGGGCAGATGTCAATGGTAGGTTCTTCTTTCCATTCACTTTTACCTTGTCTGTTATGGGCAGATGTCAATGGTAGGTTCTTCTTTCCATTCACTTTTACCTTGTCTGTTATATGCAGATGTCCAATGGTAGATTCTTCTTTCCATTCACTTTTACCTTGTCTGTATGGGCAGATGTCAATGGTAGGTTCTTTCTTTCCATTCACTTTTACCTTATCTGTTATGGGCAAATGTCAATGGTAGGTTCTTCTTTCCGTTCATTTTACCTTGTCTGTTATGGGCAGATGTTACTGGTAGGTTCTTCTTTCCATTCACTTACCTTGTCTGTTATGGGCAGATGTCAATGGTAGGCTCTTCTTTCCATTCACCTTTTCACATGTCTGTTATGGGCAGATGTCAATGGTAGGTTCTTCTTTCCATTCACTTTTACATATGTCTGTTATGGGCAAATGTCAATGGTAGATTCTTCTTTCCATTCACTTTTACCTTGTCTGTTATGGGTAGATGTTACTGGTAGGTTCTTTTTTCCATTCACTTTTACCTTGTCTGTTATGGGCAAATGTCAATGGTAGACTCTTCTTTCATTCATTTACCTTGTTGTTCGGGTGGTTCTTTTACCTTGTCTGTTATGGGCAGATGTCATTGGGTTCTTCTTTCCATTCACTTTTACCTTGTCTGTTATGGGCAGATGTCAATGGTAGGCATTCTTTTACCTTATCTGTTATGGGCAGATGTTACTGTTAGGTTCTTTTTTCCATTCACCTTGTCTGTTATGGGCAGATGATACTGGTAGGTTCTTCTTTCCATTTACCTTTTCATATGTCTGTTATGGGCAGATGTTACTGGTAGGTTCTTCTTTCCATTTACCTTTTCACATGTCTGTTATGGGCAGATGTCAATGGTAGATTCTTCTTTCTATTCTTTACCTTGTCTGTTATGGGCAGATTCTGGTAGGTTCTTTTTCCATTCATTTTTACCTTGTCTGTTATGGGCAGATGTTACTGGTAGGTTCTTCTTTCCATTTACCTTTTCATATGTCTGTTATGGGCAGATGTTACTGGTAGGTTCTTTTTTCCATTCACTTTTCACTTGTCTGTTATGGGCAGATGATACTGGTAGGTTCTTCTTTCCATTCACTTTTCTTGTCTGTTATGGGCAGATGTTACTGGTAGGTTCTTTTTCCATTCATTTTTACCTTGTCTGTTATGGGCAGATGATACTGGTAGGTTCTTCTTTCCATTTACCTTTTCATATGTCTGTTATGGGCTGTTACCTTTTCATATGTCTGTTATGGGCAGATGTCAATGGTAGATTCTTCTTTCTATTCACTTTTACCTTGTCTGTTATGGGCAGATGTTACTGGTAGGTTCTTTTTCCATTCATTTTTACCTTGTCTGTTATGGGCAGATGTTACTGGTAGGTTCTTCTTTCCATTTACCTTTTCATATGTCTGTTATGGGCAGATGTTCTTAGGTTCTTTTTTCCATTCACTTTTACCTTGTCTGTTATGGGCAGATGATACTGGTAGGTTCTTCTTTCCATTCACTTTTACCTTGTCTGTTATGGGCAGATGTTACTGGTAGGTTCTTCATTTTTCCTGTTATGGGCAGATGATACTGGTAGGTTCTTCTTTCCATTTACCTTTTCATTGTCTGTTATGGGCAAAGATGTCAATGGTAGAGGTTCTTCTTTCCATTCACTTTTACCTTGTCTGTTATGGGCAGATGTTACTGGTAGGTTCTTCTTTCCATTCACTTTTACCTTGTCTGTTATGGGTAGATGTTACTGGTAGGTTCTTCTTTCCATTCACTTTTACCTTGTCTGTTATGGGCAGATGTTACTGGTAGGTTCTTTTTCCTTCACTTTTACCCTGTTATGGGTAGATTTACTGGTAGGTTCTTCTTTCCATTCACTTTTACCTTGTCTGTTATCAGATGTTATGGGCAGATGATACTGGTAGGTTCTTCTTTCCATTCTTTTCTTGTCTGTTATGGGTAGATGTTACTGGTAGGTTCTTCTTTCCATTCACTTTTACCTTGTCTGTTATGGGCACATGTTACTGGTAGGTTCTTCTTTCCATTCACTTTTTCATCCATGTCTGTTATCTTGCTTTGTTTTTTTGTATTGGCCTAAAGTTTTCACAATGCAGTTAGTAAACTGGGGTAACAGATAAACTGAAACGAACAAACAAAAATCTCTTTGCATTCTAATACATTTGTCCGTTAGAGTGGTTCCTCTTCATTAATCGCGCATAATGGACAAGTTTAGTTCCAATCAGTAATGCAGCCATGATGATAATATTATGTCTGAAAAAGTTACTTATTCTTATACAACAATGGACGGTGTAAATAATTTAATAGAGTCTCAAATATCAGTGAGCTCAATATGGAACTTACTTTACTTGTCTTAAAATTCTCTGTGCCAGGAGGCACATAAGGCGTGAACAGTTTTTCTATCCTTGGCTGCTCGTCTGACTCTTTCCCAGGAAAGCCACCCCCTCTCCATTCTTGTCTTTCTTCACCATCCAGCGCCAATGTTGTTTTTTGGGTGACCTCTGTCTGTTTTTCCTTCCGGTGTTCACCCCAAAGGCAATAGCACAGTCATTTCCATGGTGAAAACTCCACCAGTAAAAGAGAACAAACAAGTGACGTTCTGTCTTTATTGGTGGAGTCACTTATTGTCGTTTTTCAGCCTTGACTTCACTCCACCGTGGCTCCTTTGTATTACTCACGGCTAATTAGTTAGTTCACATTGCCACATCTCTTTGTTGTTTACGTTATTTTTTAATTTTTTATTGCTAATAGATCTAGATCTAGATCTATAGTCATCTTCTTTGTCATGGTACTTTTCTTCTGACATCACATTGTGTCATGCCCTATGTGTCTTTTTTTCTTTTCTTTTTGCATTTGGTTTCAAGGATGAAGTAATCTTTTTTTTTTTTTTTATAGATTTGATTTTAAGGATGAAGTAACCTTTTTTTTAAAATTTGTATATTTGATTTCAAGGATGAAGTAATCTTTTTTTAAAATTTGTATATTTGATTTCAGGAATGAAGTAATTTAGTTTTTTTTTGGAGTTTTTTTGTATCGGTTTCGGTTTCAATGATGTTAAGTAATCCCTATCATTTTTACAGTTAGTGCATAAAATGCCGTTATCCAAATACATTATGTATTTAGATATACATTGATATATATATATATATATATACATATATATATATATAAAATATGAAAGTTGTATTTTTTTTCACATATATTCGATGAAATAAATATGATATAAATAATTTGTTTTACCTTTTAACTATCCAATATTATATGTGATTTCTGTGTGACGGGTCCTGAACATGTTTTTTTAAAAATTATTTGATATAGACAATTTTATCCACTACCATTGTACTCGGCATGTCTAAATTAATTGAAAACAATATTGAATTATTTTTTTTTATCATATGCTTGCCATGGGAATGCCGCCATCTTGAATTTTCATTGCGAAAATACCTACAACCTCATTTCAAATAGGCTTCTTCAGTTATGAACAAATTTGGCTATAATTGCACACATGTTATTCGGTTCAATATCTAGCCATACCCAGTAGCTTTTTTTAATAAATAGAAGGGTTTTGATCTTATGAATTTTTTGAAAATGCATAATAGCAACCTTTCCAATTTTTGACAAATTTAAACACAAAAATTTAGAAAGATATCAAAACTCACTACTGAGTGAAATTTTGTTTTGCATATAACAAGTTGGTATTCATTGTAATTACCACAAACTACTCTATCCGAAACATGTGTCTTAGGGGAATTAATGTCAACATTAGCTAAGATCGGCTGAATATTACGGGAAACGTTCCATGCACCTGTTATAAGAAAAATGCCACCTCGACATGAGTATAAGGGGCCTGTAGCAGTTGAAATAGGGTCAACGTGAAGTATTTGATAGCCTTTCAAGATTGTAAGATGTTTTAAAGTATTGTATTATTCTTATATAGATTTATATGCGAAGAAAACCCATTCAATTAGCGGAAACAATTTCATAAAAATGCGATTTTCTCAACATGTTACTTTTTGACAATGATTTGCAATCTACTTTTTTATTTATTGTCTGATTGCCCACAATTTTGGTGTATAGCATCTTTGACGCAAAACAAAATTTCAGCCAGTAGCGATTTTTGATATCTCTTCAAATGTTTGCAGAAATGATTTTATTGTGATTAAATTTGCCAACATTTGGAAAGGTTGATATAAAAAAATGTGTGTGCGAAGTTATAGCCCAGTTTGTTCAAAACTAAAAAAGCTCATTTGAATGAAAGTTGTAGATATTTTGGTAATGAAAATCCAAGAGTACGGCGTTCCCATGGCAGCCATATGATTAAAACAAAATTCTTTGAAGTTTCAGCTAATTTAGACATGCCGATTACAATGGTAGTGTTTAAAATTGTCTATATCAAATAATACCAAAACAAAACATGTTCAGGATTTGCTTGTTAGATGCCTATCGCTGAGGAAGAAAGAGGACTGGCCTTTAGAGAGGCGCGGCAATATGACACTCGAAGATGATGACAGTCTTGGACCGCTTCACTTCAGGTGATGGTCTACATCAGTGGTATGGGTAATGGTGAGAGCACCCAGTAGTCCAGAGAGAAGGTGTCGGCTTCTCAACCAAATGGTAGTGAGGTCGAGCCCCGCCAACAGTTGAAAAATGTTCTCAAGTTTTTTCGAGCAAAACTACGCCCCTGGTCCAGGTAGGTGGGTCGACACCTAGTCCCATCGGAGACGTACGATAAAAAGAAGGTCATGTGTGCAGATAACAACACTCTGTGCACGTTAAAGATTCCCTGGCTGTTTACAGGGCAGTACGGGCAAAATTAAAAGTCCTACCAAAAACCCAGAGATCGTCTTAGTTGTGGATGTAGGTACATCAAATAAGATAAAAAATATATTAAAAAAGGTAACGGTACCGTCAAATTAGCCATCGTCTGCCGGTATCTGGAGATAAAAGATCTGGCCGATATTCTACTTTGTTGGATTGGCTTGTGTTGCCCATTGAGACGTTGAGAAGAAAAAAAACTGCCAGTCCACCACATCAGATAGTAGTTTGAGAAGTACAGGTCTAGAGATGGTTAGACCTGCCATTTGAACTTTGCTGCCAAATGTTCAGTTGGACCTGGTTGTGACCAATGGTTTTAATGAGATGTCGATAAAATAGGCTTCGTCAAAACAATATTTTTTTCAACTTGATATATGCAAAAGAACTATTTATCAACCTTATATTTGTCAAAACCCGATATTTTTCTGTTTGACATTTTGTTAAATCAAAGCTACCTGATAATGATATCATCAGTGAAAACGTATTTTTCAACCTAATATTTTTTAGAATGATTACATCAAAATGATACTTGTGAAACCAATATAATGTATCAACCTGATATTTATGAAGACATCATCAAACTAGTTTTTATTGTTTGTAAAGGAAAAGCTGAAGAATTTTTAAATGACAGTAAGTTGTCAAGCAAAAATCACTGACAATAGACAATAGGAATATCACTGTAAAGTTTTGTTTGTACCAAAGTACATGGCGTGTGACATCACATTGTAGCTTTTAATTGATGTAGTAGTGTATAGAACTATGTCATTGTAGATTTAATCCTCCGCCTACGGAGGCGTGTTGCTAAAGGGAACAAAGCGTATTCGTTTACTTAATTGCTAGGCAACTATCACGCCAAATTTAATGTGCTGAAACTTCAGGTGTTCCCCAAGGTGGCCATTTTCACATGTTCTCATATGTTTTACAATCACTCTCAGTTTAATTGTTCAAGTTGTGAGCATCTACACATTCGTTTTTGGGTCATACATTTATATAGGAAAATATTTTGTGCTCCGTTTATGTGTTACACATTTTCATAGGAAACTACTCCGTGTTCTGTTTTGAGGTCATACTCTTAAAGACGAAAATATTCCGTGCTCAGCTCTGGGATCATGATATAGGGAAAACGCTCCAAGCTCTCTTTGTGGGTCATACATTTATATAGGAAAATACTCCATGCTAGGTTTTGGATTCATACTTTTAAATAGGAAACTATTCCGTGCTCAATTTTTGGGTTCCAAATATAAGAAAATACTCTGTACTCCGTTTTGGGTTCATACTATAGGAAAATACGTCGTGCTCTGTTTTGGGTTCATATATAGGAAAATACTTCGTGGTCTGTTCTGGGTTCATATTATTAAATAAGAAGAAAATATTATGTGCTCCGTTTTGGGTTCATAATATAGAAAAATACTCCATACACCGTTGTGAGGTCAGGCTCCTATATAGAAAATTATTCCGTGCTATGTTTTTGGTTCATAATAGAGGAAAATACTATGTGTTCCCTTTTGAGATCGTACTCTTATATAGGAAAATAACCGGCGCTCTGTTTTGGGTTCTTACTCTTAAAAAAGGACAATATTCGGGGCTCTGTTTTGGGTTCATACTCTTAAAAAAGGACATTATTCGGGGCTCTGTTTTGGGTTCATACTCTTAAAAAAGGACAATATTTGGGGCTCTGTTTTGGGTTCATAATAAAGGAAAATAATTTGTGCTGTGTTACACATTTATATAGGAAAATACTTCGTGCTCTGTTTTGGGATCATTTTCGTATATTGAAAAACTCTCCATGCTCCGTTTTTTTTTTTTTTTTTTGGGGGTGGGCTACTCTTAAATAGGAAAATACTCTGTGTTTCATTTTGGGGTCATACTCTTAAATAAGAAAATACTCCGTGCTTTTGTTTTGGGACTCTTAAATAGGAAAATACTCTGTGTTTCATTTGGGGTCATAATCTTAAATAGGAAAATACTCTGTGTTTCGTTTTGGGGACTCTTAAATAGGAAAATACTCTGTGTTTCGTTTTGGGGTCATACTCTTAAATAGGAAAATACTCTGTGTTTTCATTTTGGGGTCATGGGGTCATACTCTTAAATAGGAAAATATTCAGTGTTTCCCTTTGGGTTCATAATATAGCAACATACTCCATGCTCCGTTTTGGGGTCATGCTCCTAAACAGGAAAATACTCTATGCTCCGTTTCGGATTCATAATATAGGAAAATACGTCTAAACAGGAGCTCGTTTTGGTTCATACTCCTAGGAAAAATAGGAGCTCCGTTTTGGGTTCATTATTATAGAAAAATACGATGTGCTCCGTTTGGGGTCATACTGCTAAATAGAAAAATACTCTGGGCTCCGTTTAGGGGTCATACTCCTAAATAGGAAAATACTATGTGCTCCGTTTTGGGTTCATAATTATAGGAAAATACTATGTGCTCCGTTTTGGGGTCATAATTTTAGGAAAATTCTTTATCAACTCCCGTTTTGGGTTCGGGTTTAATTATGGGTTCATAATTAGGAAAAAATGATCTTTGGGTTCATAAATAGGAAAATACTATGTGCTCCGTTTTGGGTTCATATTTATAGGAAAATACTATGTGCTCCGTTTTGGGTTCATAATTATAGAAAATACGCCATGCTCCTTTGGGGCCATACTCCTAAATTTGTACTCCGTGCTTTTGGGTTCATAATTATAGAAAAATCCTCTGTGCTCCGTTTTGGGTTCATAATTATAGAAAAATCCTCTGTGCTCCGTTTTAGGTTCATAATTATAGAAAATACTCTGTGCTCCGTTTTGGGTTCATAATTATAGAAAAATGCTCTGTGCTCCGTTTTGGGTTCATAATTATAGGAAAATGCTCTGTGCTCCGTTTTGGGTTCACAATTATAGGAAAATACTTTATGTGCTCCGTTTTGGGGTTCACAGATTCTTAGGAAAATGCTCTGTGCTCCGTTTTAGGTTCACAATTATAGGAAAATACTCCGTGCTCCGTTTTAGGTTCCTAAATAGGAAAATACTCCGTGCTCCGTTTTAGGGGTCACAATTATAGGAAAAATCCTAAATAGGTTCCTAAATAGGAAAATGCGCTGTGCTCCGTTTTGGGGCCATACTCCTAAATAGAAAATACTCGTGCTCCGTTTTGGGTTCATATTATTATAGGAAAATACTCTGTGCTCGTTTTAGGTTCACAATTATAGGAAAATAGTCTGTGCTCCGTTTTAGGTTCACAATTATAGGAAAATACTCTGTGCTCCGTTTTAGGTTCACAATTATAGGAAAATGCTCTGTGCTCCGTTTTAGGTTCACAATTATAGGAAAATGCTCTGTGCTCCGTTTTGGGGTTCACAATTATAGGAAAATACTCCGTGCTTCGTTCTGGGGTTCACAATTATAGGAAAATGCTCTGTGCTTCGTTTTGGGTTCACAATTATAGGAAAAATTATAGGAAAATACGCCATGCTCCGTTTATGTGTATACATTTATATAGGAAAATACTACGTGTTCCATTTTGGGGTCATACGCTTATATGGAAAAATACTCCGCTGTCCGTTTTTGGAGTCATATTCTTAAATAGGAAAATACTCCGTGCTCCGTAAGTCTGTCTTAAATTTGTTGCACTTAAAGGGTCAATTCCTGTTTAAGAATAAACGTTATGATCTCTTCTTGTCTCGTCCAAAGTGACACAATCTGTGACGCAGGTGTGTATGTGTGTGTGAGTGTTTGTGTGTGTGTGTGTGTTTCACACTACACTAACTGCTCTGCAGGGCCTTTCACTATCAGGTTTCGCTGCTGGTGTCATCCCTACATCACGCGCAGCCTATCACTTGTCTCATGTGCTGCCCTTTGGAAA
>JAXRKP010002808.1:30000-34738 GCA_037039925.1 Doris montereyensis
TTTCTTTTTCTAAGCCGTATTTAAAACAATGAATTATATATTTCAAACTATTTTCATATTTATGCGTAAAACGTTCTTATCTCTACCATTGCTGCCTTCAACGAGAGGGTAAGCAAATTTTCGTTGTAATATCGTATAACATTTAATTCAAATTTTGATTAATTTTATTTACCAACATTCACAACTAAGGTGATCTTAAGGTTTTTTAGTAGGATTTTTAGCCGTATCGCCTGCTGCAAACCAACGGATCGTTAACGTGCACAGGAGTTTTGTGATCTGCACACGGGACCTCCTTTTTATCGGTCGTTTCCGATTAAAACTAGGTGTCGATCCACCTACTTAGATTAGGGAGGGTTGTTTACCTGAAGAACTGTAGTAAAATGTTCAACCTGTCTGGAGGGACGCAAACTTTCGAGGTAACCTTGCCATTAGATCATCGTGTCCCCCTCAGTTCAAGGAGAGAACTTATTATCACCTCCATTTACCGATGTAGTGAAAACGAAAATGAACAGTTTTATGGTTTGTAAGCTTTTGTATCGCTCACCTTTTTTGTTGGTTACACAACACTTATCACAGACCAGTATGTGTACTGTTTGCCACTAGTTTTGGTTACACAACACTTATCACAGACCAGTATGTGTTACTGTTTGCCACTAGTTTTGGTTACACAACACTTATCACAGACCAGTATGTGTTACTGTTTGCCACTAGTTTTGGTTACACAACTCTTATCACAGACCAGTATGTGTTACTGTTTGCCACTAGTTTTTGGTTACACAACACTTATCACAGACCAGTATGTGTTATATGTTTTGGTTACTTATGTATTTACTGTTTGCACTAGTTTTGGTTACACAACACTTATCACAGACAGTATTTGTACTGTTTGCCACTTGTTTTGGTTACACAACACTTATCACAGACCAGTATTTGTACTGTTTGCCACTTGTTTTGGTTACACAACACTTATCACAGACCAGTATTTGTATGTTTGCCACTTGTTTTGGTTACACAACACTTATCACAGACCAGTATGTGTACTGTTTGCCACTAGTTTTGTTACACAACACTTATCACAGACCAGTGTGTGTACTGTTTGCCACTAGTTTTGGTTACACAACACTTATCACAGACCAGTATTTGTACTGTTTGCCACTAGTTTTTGGTTACACAACTCTTATCACAGACCAGTGTGTGTTACTGTTTGCCACTAGTTTTTGGATTTGTTACACAACTCTTATCACAGACCAGTATGTGTTACTGTTTGCCACTAGTTTTTGGTTACACAACTCTTATCACAGACCAGTATGTGTTACTGTTTGCCACTAGTTTTTGGTTACACAACTCTTATCACAGACCAGTATGTGTACTGTTTGCCACTAGTTGGGATTGTGGTTAAATCAATCATTCAAAGTTACGTTGTTATACATATACTGACTGAAAACATACGGATTCACATATGGTATTATACACACACACACACACATACACATACACACAGACATACACAAATACTCATGCACAACACTTCATAACGCCACACACATACACAATACACACATACGCATGCATATACAATATCTAATATAAAGTTATATAATCTCCTAGCTTTACGATTATCACAATCAAGCGAGAGCTTGCAATATGATACGTTTCGAACTCACTTATACCTTGACCTTTGACCTATTGATATTGACCTGATAGGCTAAATAGATGTATATATTGCATGGTTAAACTTTACGCATATCTGTGAGAAAGTTTATATATTTCAGATGAATATTTGTGTTTTGAACGAAAAAAAGGAAGAACACATGGCGTTGATTTATGTTATTTGAGAAAATCAGCTTTGAAATTGTGAAAAACCTCTTTAGCCTTGTAAAATATGATCATATGAATTCATATAACTTATATTACAGTTGAGATATTTCTTTGAGCTTATAATTTAAAAAAACAACATATGTTGAATTTGCAACAAATACTGTGTAGAATTATAGAAACTCAGTTTTATAGCTTATTTGCATATCTTGACCTTTGACCTATATAGGTTTATCTGAGAGGGTAAACGCATAAATATATCGCAAGGCTAATGCTTAAGGTATATTTGTACAAAAGTTTATATGCTTTAGTTAAATAGTTATGTTTTAAAAGAAAAAGAAAGTACTAAAATATGACGTTGATTTATGGAATTTGAGAAAATCAGCTTTAAAATTGGGAAAACTCTTTCAAAAGTCTTTGCCGCTATAAAATATGATCATATTACTTAATTCACTTTCGATTCGCATTTTTTACGCATTTATCTTCATAGCGCATTGAAACTTGTGACATATTCGACAAATCTCATATGGAATTGTCATTTCTCTTTCTTTCTTTATCACTCAGTTCCCGTTCAACCTTTCGGTGTATGAGTTCAGATGCCCGAGACGACCATTCTCAGGATGTCCTGTCCTGGCTTTTGTTGATAAGTCTTGTTTACCTATAAATGCCTTTACTAGACGGTTATATATTGCCCTTGCCTTTTGTATTTTTCTGGCTCATTTCTTCTCTTAGGTTTCCCTCTGAGTTAATCATTACTCCTAGGTACCGGTAGCGTTGAACTTGTTCTAAATTCTCTCTGCCCAATTGAAGATTTTGTGTTTTAGCTTCCTAGTTACTAGAATTGTTTTGATTTTCTTTGCATGACTCTCATTCCTCTTTTATTTAGTTCATTTTTCACAATGTTGCTATTCGACTGACGGTCATTTTCTGTTTTTCCAAACAGAACTAAATAATCAGAAAATGAAAGCATTGATACATTTACTGGTTTGAGCTTCCAAATACCTACATTAATTTTCGTCAATTTTGAGGATGCCTTGTGACTGAATCCATAAATGTGATAAACAAAAGTGGACGTAATATACAATCCTGTCTTACTCCTATATCTACATCAAAATCTTCATATATGTTTCCAGCCACTCTCACTGCCCACGTTGATTTATTGTAAAATATTAAATGACTTCTATTAAATCTTGCTCTACATTGTGTCCTTTCAAGGAATGTCATAGTTCTTCCTCCTCACGGTATCAAATGCCTTTTGTAAGTCAATAAAACACAAGTGCAAGTCAATGTTTCTCTCAAAGAATGTTTCTATCATTTGTCTAATTGTAAATATGTGGTCATGTACACTTTTTCTTAGTCTAAATCCACCCTGATTTTCTTCAATCTGATCCTCTACTCTTATCCTTAGCATCATTTCCATTATCCTGGCATACACTTTTCCTTGTACGCTAACAGTGATATCCCTCTATAATTTGAGCATTCCATAGTTGATACATTCTTATGTATTGGTACTACGGTTCCCTTTATCCAGTCGTTTGGCACCTGTTTGAACTTCTATGCTTGTTGGCATATTGCACGTAGTAGTATGTCTGCCTCTCTCCCTTGGTTTTTAATCATTTTTGAATAAACTTGATCTGCCTTTGGGGCCTTTCCTGATTTCACTTTTCTTATAGCTGTTTGGATTTCTTCCACTGAGATATCTTCATCTTCAGCTGTCTCATCTGGATTAATTGTTAATCTTACAAATCGATCTTTTTGCTACTTGTTTATGTTCTGGATGGATTATGTAATTGTTTCCATGAGTTCGCTGTCTTCTTTCATTATTTCTACTTTGGCATTCTTAATTTTGTCGTATTGGGCATGCTTTGATTTTATCATACTCTTCATTGCCCCACAGAATAGCTTTTGATTTCCTTGATAGTTTTCTTGAAGTATTTGTCCAAACGCTTTCCATTATTCCTGTTTTGCTTTCCTCACTTCCTCTTTGGCGATAGTTCTTTTATTCACGTAGTCTATCCTATCCTATGGCCTCTTTGTTTGCAATTCTTCCAGACATCCTCCTTTCCTTTGATCTTAGTCTTGACATTCTCATTCCACCATGTTTTCTTCAGTCAGTAATCTAATTTTGGCCATCATTAGGGGATGATCACTTAATATTTCCGCTCCTTTGTTTATTCTTGCATCCAATGTACTGTAAAAAGGGAGTTGCTAACTATATATGTATAGATATATATATATCATTGACTTTTCAACTATATATATATCATTGACTTTTACAACTGTCTTAATTTACTCTTGTATATTTGTGGATATCTTTATTAGGAAAAAGATGTTTGCTATTTTCATGTTATTCTTTAAGCAAAAATCTATTAGTCTCTCTCATTTGGAGAACTTGTTGTGTCTCCTTTTTTACCTATGACTCCTCCTAACGTTTCTACATTGTTGTCTACTCTAGCGTTTTCAATCTCATAAACCCTTAGTTCCTGTTTGGGTTTAAGGTTCTCTGCAGCTATTTGTATTCGAAGATATCTTTTTCATCTTTAGTGGCGTCTTTGTTTGGTCCATAAGCTATTAATAATTTATTTTCTCGTCCTTTTGGTTTAATATTTACCTCTAATAGCCGTGGGCTTATAAATTTCCAACTTTCTAGTAGCTTGCTTACGTTTTATGCAATAATTATGCGTTTTAATGCAATAATAAAATAATAATAATAATAATAATAATAATAATAATAATAATAATAGTTGCAAAATTTATATAGCGCCCCTATCCATGAGAGTCATGCTCAGGTGCGCTTTACAAAGGCTAACACATACATCATATAGTAACTTACATAATGTACTCAATATTTAAGATTACTATAAAATCAAGACATCTACATACACGAGAAATTGTTACAATTAAGATGAACAGTACCTAAATG
>JAXRKP010002809.1:5000-10000 GCA_037039925.1 Doris montereyensis
TAAAATGTGACAGATTGACTGGATTTTCTTTAACTCGTTCTGGGAAAAAGATAATGATGTTGGCAAGTAGTAGTAGTAGTAGTAGTAGTAGTAGTAGTAGTAGTAGTAGTAGTAGTAGTAGTAGTAGTAGTAGTAGTAGTAGTAGTTAGTAATAACAGTAGTAGTAGTAGTAGTAGAAGTAGTAGTAGTAGTAGTTGTTGTTGTAGTAGTAATAGTAATAGTAGTAGGGTAGTAGTAGTAGTAGTAGTGGCAGTAGTAGTAGTAGTAGTAGTAGTAGTAGAAGTAGTAGGAGTAGTAGTAGTATAGTAGTAGGAGGAGCAACAGCAGCAGCAGTAGCAGCAGTAGTAGTAGTAGATGAGTAGTAGGAGTAGTAGTAGCAGCAGCAGTAGTAGTAGTAGTATTAGTATTGTAGTAGTAGTAGTAATAACAGTAGTAGTAGTAGTGGTTGTAGTAGTAGTAGTAGTAGTAGTAGTAGTAGTAGTTGTTGTTGTAGTGGTAATAGTAGTAGTAGTAGTTGTAGTAGTAATAGTAATAGTAGTAGTGGTAGTAGTAGTAGTAGTAGTAGTAGTAGTAGTAGTAGTAGTAGTAATAGTAATAGTAGTAGTGGTAGTAGTAGTAGTAGTAGTATAGTAATAGTAGTAGTGGTAGTAGTAGTAGTAGTAGTAGCAGTAGTAGCAGTAGTAGCAGTAGTAGCAGTAGTAGAAGTAGTAGTAGTAGTAGTAGTAGTAGCAGTAGTAGTAGTAGTAGCAGCAGTAGTAGCAGTTGTAGCAGTAGTAGTGCTGCTGCTGCTGCTGCTACTGCTGCTGCTGCTGCTGCTGCTGCTAATGCAACAACACTGCACCGCCACCACTCCTCAGTTGTCATCACTTTTAAAGTCCCTTAGGAAGGATGTGAAATGATTCTCATCAGATTATTACCGTCACAAACTGTTCCATTTTGTGATAACCTGTGTTGCAATCACATGAATAGTTTCCTGCAGAGTTATTGCTGTGGCATGATCTGGGCAAATTGTTTGTTTTCACATTCATCGATATCTGTAAAAGCGAAAAAAGAAAAGACCCATAAAGGAATAAAAGCAGATGTGAGCTTGCTTCATGGAAATTGAGCCCGTCTATCACATGCAGTGACCTCAGTGTGAATTGAGAGGAAACAGCAAAAGATTAAAAAAGAAAAGTCAACGAGGGAAGGAAAGGTCAGGACCTAAAAAGTATAACCAACCACTCAAAAAACAAAATGGGCATTTTAGGCACACACTCTTAAATCATGAAATACTTATTGTGATTTTGTTTTTGGAGGGAAAAAAGCCAAATGATAAGGCACCTTCTCAAATACTGGTCCAAGCTTGTTTTGTTTATTTTATTGATGGATTGAAATTTACCCGCCCGCCCCCCATATGCAGTGATCTCAGGCATGGTGAATCATTAGGAAACAGCAAGATAAAAATAAAAGATAGATGAAAGAGTGAAAGAAAGGAAGTGGAACCTACCAGTAACACCTGCCACCCCACCACCCACCCACGAGGTTGGGAACATGCACAATTTCAAAAGGATTACACCTGATAGCAGTAGGAAATATACATAACATCATAATAACAAACTGCACAGAGTTAAAAGACATTTTGATTTGATTTGATTTGATTTGATTTGATTTATCCACATCATAGCCTAGCTGGGGGTGATCTCGGGGGCTTTGGTAGATTTTTTATTTTGCAGGACTGCCCTGTAACAACCAAAAGGGATCTTTAACGTGCACCAGGGTGTTGTGCTCTGCACACGGGACCTCCTTTTTATCGTCTAGATCATGTTGATCCACCTACCTGGACCACGGGGGTAAATTTGCTCTAGACAAATACAGAAAATTGTCAACCGTTGGCTGAGAGGTCGACACCTTGCCTCTGGACTACAGAGTCCCTTGTTAAAAGAAATTTCTTTCATTTGATTTTAGATACATTTGATTTCAGATACATTTGATTTTAGATACATTTGTTTTTAGATACATTTTGTTTTTAGATACATTTGATTTTAGATACCTTTGTTTTTAGATACATTTGTTTTGTTTTTAGATACATTTGTTTTTAGATACATTTGTTTTTAGATACATTTGTTTTTAGATACATTTGTTTTGATACATTTGTTTTTAGATACATTTGTTTTTAGATACATTTGATTTTAGATACATTTGTTTTTTAGATACATTTGTTTTAAGATACATTTGTTTTAAGATACATTTGTTTTTAGATACATTTGTTTTTAGATACATTTGTTTTTGATTATCCTATCAGAGATAGTTGTTCACACACTTGGTTCATCCATGCTCAATCAGAGATAGTTGTTCACGTCACTTTCCCCCAAAAAGTTTTGTTCATCTTCTAGGATGAAGATTCCATTAGTAATTTGTGTTCAACCTTATCATTTTAAAAATAATTGAAAAATGTAGATTTTTCGCGTTTCACCTTTACAAAATGTTGGAATTTTATTTAAACTTAGTTGACATCTCACAAATGGTTTTTCATGTTTTCGATCGTCAAAATCACAAATGACATACTGAATATCCCATTGTCAATTTCCTTTATTTTTCAAATGAAATCATTATCAATTAACCTGATTTCTCTTTATTAACTAGGATTGAAGATTCCAGACCAGGATTTAACCTTTGTGTTGAAACATTTGAAAAATGTAGCTTTTTCTGCGTTCTTTACAAAACTAATGAAATTTATAAAATGGTTTTCTCCTAATTTTAAAAAAATATTACAAACGGTTTCTTCCCTGAATGTCCTGAAACACAAATGAAATATTACAAACACTCGAAACACTAATGATATACTGCGATAACTGATTTTCTTCCCTTATGTCCTGAAAACTACCAATGGCATACTACAAACACTTTTCTTCCCTTATGTCTGAAAACTACTAATGGCATACTACAAACAATGGAAAACTAGTAATGCATACTACAAACACTTTTCTTCCCTTGTTTCTTTAAAATCACAAAACTTTCATAAACTTGATCACTTTTCCATTTAAAATTACTCTTAAACCATTTAAAAGCTTTTGAGTAATTCACAACTTTGATATGATGCAATGGTAGCCTAGGACAAAGGAAACCTCCCAAGTTCAAAGAAACCTCACTCAGCTCCAATGCATTGTGATCAGTGAATATTTTTTCACATGAAATTTCCACAGATATCCCTTACACAGCCATTCACTCCTATCTCTATATGCATACTATTTTATTTGGTTTTGATGTATCCATATTGACCTCTGAGCTTTTAGCAGGATTTTACAAGGATTTTACAATTACATTGTTTTTGTATGTGTGTTCGTTCTCAGGTTGAATTTGTATCTGTGGAGTACTTGTTTGACTGCGCTGTGAAAAAGGTCATATTGAAAAAGGATTTTAGCAGGAATTCCGACCAGGATTTAATTGCCCTCAGGCAACTGTTTTCATATCTCTTTTTTTATCAACCATTTGAAAAATGTAGCTTTTGCCTTCTGCGTTCTTACATCATCAAGTATGAAATGACTAGACAGCGTTATTATTTTATTTAAATGGAGCTGCTTACTATTATGTAGTCCTGTTTGGGTTGATTCTCTGCAGCTATTTGTATGTTCCAAAATAGTTTGTTTTCCTTTGTCTTGAAAGATCAAGCTTTATAGGAATTTATTTCTCTGAATCAGTTTGGTTTTGGATAAGACATACTACAAACAGATGGTGGGGCTGCCACCTTGAGAGGCCCCTTTCCTTTCTGTCAAATCACAACTCCCTGAAAGTCATTCAAGACCAGCCTGTAGTTTTCTTCCTGAATTTCCTGAAAACCCGCCTGCACAAACTCGTGGAAATCATTATTCCTATTACAGGTGTTTACCTTCTTGACAATGACTTTTAAATAGATTTAATTCCATTTCTTCAGAAAGTTACTAATGCGGCAATTGATAGCTACCTGCGAATCAGCTGTATTTAGCAGGCCTCATTCATGACTTTCATTATGTCTTGTTAACGTGATAAAATTTCCTAATGGTTTAATGTTATTATAATACTAGTGGTAAGTGGTAGACTTTTCTTAATAATAATGTCCTGAATAATACTAATAATATAATATTAATAATAATAATAATAATAATAATAATAATAATAATAATAATTATAATCATAATGAAAACTGATAATGGCATTAAATGATATTGATAATGATAATGATAATGATAACGATAATAATAATTAATAATAATAATAATAATAATGAAATCACAATAACAATAACATAACAATAACAATAACAATTACAATAACAATAATAATCATTTAATAATTATTAATAATATTAATAACTATAATTTAATAAGCTTTTAAGTAATTAATAATAATAATAACTTTAATATGATGCAATAATAATAGCCAATATAATAATAATAATAAACCTCCCAAAATAATAATAATAATAATAATAACCTCCTCAGCTCCAATAATAATAACATTGTGATCAGTGCAAGGTATTTAATAAAACGGGATGAAAAAACATGAAATTTCCACAAGAGAAGAAGAAGAAGCCTTACACCATTCACTCTATCTCTATATGCATACTAGGAAGGAGGAGGAACCGGATTTGGTTTGATGTAGGAGGAGGGATATGGTGACCTCTGAGGGAGCTGGAGGAGGGAGGGAGGAAGAAAGAGAAGAAGGAGAAGAAGAAGAAGAAGAAAATACAATTACATTGTTTTTGTATGAAGAAGAAGTTCGTTCTTGAAGAAGAAGATGTGGCAGGAAAGCATAAAAAATGATAATAAATTTGTATAACAATAATAATAATAATAATAATAATAATAATATTATTAGTACTTGTTTAATAATAATAATAATAAGCTGTGAAATAAGTGAGGTCATGTGATGGTTGTGAAGGTATTATTTTAGCAGGATTTTGTTAGAAATGCGTGGAGTAGGAGGAAGAAAAGGAGGAGCAGCAGCAGCAGCAGCAGCAGTAGTGAGCACAGTCAAGTAGAGAT
>JAXRKP010002809.1:27500-34697 GCA_037039925.1 Doris montereyensis
CGAGGGAAGGGAAAGGTCCAGGACCTAAAGAAGTGCCAACCAACCACTCAAAAAACAAAATGGGCATTTTAGGCACACTCTTAAATCTTGAAATACTTATTGTGATTTTGTTTTTGGAGGGAAAAAAACCCAAATGATAAGGCACCTTCTCAAATACTGGTCCAAGCTTGTTTTGTTTATTTTATTGATGGATTGAAATTTACCCCGCCCGCCCCCCCCCATATGCAGTGATCTCAGGCATGGTGAATCATTAGGAAACAGCAAGATAAAAATAAAAGATAGATGAAAGAGTGAAAGAAAGGAAGTGGAACCTACCAGTAACACCTGCCACCCACCCACCCACCCATTGAGGTTGGGAACATGCACAATTTCAAAAGGATTACACCTGATAGCAGTAGGAAATATACATAACATCATAATAACAAACTGCACAAGTTAAAAGACATTTTGATTTGATTTGATTTGATTTGATTTGATTTATCCACATCCGCAACTGAGGTGATCTCGGGGGCTTTGGTAAGATTTTTTATTTTGCCCGGACTGCCCTGTAACAACCAAGGGATCTTTAACGTGCACAGGGTGTTGTGCTCTGCACACGGGACCTCCTTTTATCGTCTAGATCATGTTGATCCCCCTACCTGGACCACGGGGGTAAATTTTGCTCTAGACAAATACAGAAAAATTGTCAACCGTTGGCTGAGAGGTCGACACCTTGCCTCTGGACTACAGAGTCCCCTTGTTAAAAGAAATTTCTTTCATTTGATTTTAGATACATTTGATTTCAGATACATTTCATTTTAGATACATTTGTTTTTAGATGCATTTGTTTTTAGATACATTTGATTTTAGATACCTTTGTTTTTAGATACATTTGTTTTGTTTTTAGATACATTTGTTTTTAGATACATTTTGTTTTTAGATACATTTGTTTTTAGATACATTTGTTTTTAGATACATTTGTTTTTAGATACATTTGTTTTTAGATACATTTGATTTTAGATACATTTGTTTTTAGATACATTTGTTTTTAGATACATTTGTTTTAAGATACATTTGTTTTTAGATACATTTGTTTTTAGATACATTTGTTTTTAGATAACGATCTTGGTTCATCCTATCAGAGATAGTTGTTCACACACTTTCGCTTCCCATCATCATGCTCAACCTCAACGCTTTTACGTTGGTTATAAATGTTCTCTTTTTGTTTTGTTTTGTTTTGTTTGCTATGGACGTCTCTCCTTCCCCCAAAAAGTTTTGTTCATCTTCTAGGATGAAGATTCCATTGAAACTAATTTGTGTTGAATAGAATTCTAATATCATTTATAAAAATAATTTAAAAAATAGTGATTTGCAGTCAACACAAAGCGTTTCACCTTCGCAGGTTTCTCCATTTCCTTTGTAACCTTCAAAACATGTACAGGAGAAGTTGCCAACACCATTTTCACATTCTGCATGTTTGTCACACATGTCTTTTGAGCATTCGTCAATGTCTGAAATCCAGAGAGCAACAGCAACATGAATATCCCATTGTCAATTAACCTTTATTTTTCTTATGAATATCTCATTATCAATTAACCTGATTTCTCTTTATTAACTCACAAGTAAGGCAAAATATATTGAAACATTTAAATTCCGACCAGGATTTAACCTCAGATTGTTTTCATATCTCTTTTTTTACATTTGAAAAATGTAGCTTTTTCTGCGTTCTTTACAAAATGTCAGGGAATTTTATTTCGAAAACTTAGAAATGACATACAACAAATGGTTTTCTCCTGAATTTCCTGAAAATCACAAATGACATACTACAAACGGTTTTCTTCCTGAATTTCCTGAAAATCACAAATGAAATATTAAAGTAGTTTTTTCCTGAATTTAGAAAATCACAAATGAAATATTACAAGTAGTTTTCTTCCTTTACGTCCTCGAAACACTAATGATATACTGCAATAACTGATTTTTCTTCCCTTATGTCCTGAAAACTACTAATGGCATACTACAAACACTTTTCTTCCTTATGTCCTGAAAACTACCAATGGCATACTACAAACACTTTTCTTCCCTTATGTCCTGAAAACTACTAATGGCATACTACAAACACTTTTCTTCCCTTGTATCTTTAAAATCACAAAACTTTCATAAACTTGATCACTTTTCCATTTAAAATTACTCTTAAACCATTTAAAAGCTTTTAATTAATTCACAACTTTGATATGATGCAATGGTAGCCAATAGGACAAAGGGAAACCTCCCAAGGCTCAAAGAAACCTCACTCAGCTCCAATGACATTGTGATCAGTGCAAGGTATTTTTAAAACGGGATGACACATGAAATTTCCACAAGATATCCTTACACAGCCATTCACTCCTATCTCTATATGCATACTATTTTATTTGGTTTGATGTATCCATATGGTGACCTCTGAGCTTTTAGCAGGATTTTTACAAGGATTTTTACAATTACATTGTTTTTGTATGTTGTTCGTTCTTGTATGTGGCAGGTTGAATTTGTATCTGTGGAGTACTTGTTTGACGCGCTGTGAAATAGTGAGGTCATGTGATGGTTGTGAAAAAGGATTTTAGCAGGATTTTGCCCCAATTGCCCTGTGAACAGTCAAGAGATTTTAAATTTTGCCCCAATTGCCCTGTGAACAGGCAAGGGATTTTAACGTGCACAGAGTGTTGTGATCTGCACACAGTACCTCCTTTTATCAACCATCAGCGGGGCTTGAAACACATGATGTTTGGGTTGAGAGCCCGACACCTTGCCTCTAGACCACCAAGTCCCCTTACATACATACATCATCAAGTATGAAATGACTAGACAGCGTTATTATCTTTATTTAGGGGACTGTAAAATGGGAGCTAATTACTATTATGTAGTCCTGTTTGGGTTTAAGATTCTCTGCAGCTATTTGTATGTTCCAAAATCACAGTTTGTATTCGTTTCAAGTTTGTCTTCGATAAAGATCAAGCTGGTTATATTACATTTATTTCTCTGAATCAGTTTGGTTTTAGATAAGCAGGGATTAGCTCACTGTACCCTCGGTAGATGGTGGGTTGCACACTGAGGCCCTTCGAGGCCTTATTTTTGTCAAGGTTAACTCCCTTAGTCTTTAGTCATTCAAGACCAGCCTGCAAGGCAGCAGGTTGTTTTCTGTCAGGATTAACTCCCTTAGCCTTTGGTCGGCCAAGAGCAAGGCAGCAGGAGTGGTGGAGGGCGGGATCATCTATTCCCTGTACAGGTGCTTACCTGTCCACTGCCCGGCCAATGACTTTTAAATAGATTTAATTCCATTTCTTCAGAAAAGTTACTATTATGCGGCAATTACGATTAACCGAGCTACAATAAACCGGAATCAGCTGTAGTAGATGTAGCAGGCCTCATATTAACATGACTTTCATTTTCTAAAACTTGTTAACGTGATATTAATTTCCCTATTTGTGTTACCATGTTTAATGTTATTATAATCACTTAAAGTAGTGGTAGTGGTAGAAATAATAATAATGATAATAATAATAAGGATTAATAATAATAATAATAATAATATAATAATAATAATAATAATAATAATAATAATAATAATAATAATAATAATAATAATAATAATGATAATGATAATGATAATGATAATAATAATGATAATGATAATAATAATGATAATGATATTGATAATGATAATAATAATAATAATAATAATAATAGTAAATAATAATAATGATAATGAAAATTATGATAAACATTGATAAATATGATAATAAATGATAATAATAATAATAATAATAATAATAATAATAATATTAATAATGATAATAATAATAACTAATAATAATAATAATAATAATAATAATAATAATAATAATATTAATATGATAATAATACTACTAATATAATAATGATAGGGGTAATAATAATAATAACAATAACAAAAATTATAATAATAATAATAACAATACCAATAATAATAATAATAACAATAATAATAACAATAATAATAATAATATTAATAATAATAATAATAATAATAATAATAATAATAATAATAATAATAATAATAATAATAATAATATAATATTATTATTAATAATAATAATAATAATAATAATAATAATAATAATAATAATAATAATAATAATAATAATATATAATAATGATATAATAATAATAATAATAATAATGATAATAATAAAAAGAAGAAGAATAATAACTATAATAATAAAAATAATAAAAATAGTAATAATAATAATAATAATAATAAGAAGAAGAAGAAGAAGAAGAAGAAGATTAATAAGAAGAAGAATAATAATAAGGAAGATAGTTGTAATAGGATAATAGTAGGATAGTATTAGGATAATAATAAGGAGGAGGTGGAGGAATAAAGAAGAAGATAAGAATAATAATAATAATAATAATAATAATAATAATAATAAGATATAAGAAGAAGAAGAAATATTAATCTAATAATAAGAAGAATAATAATAAGAATAGAAGAAGAAGAAGAAGAAATAGAAGAAAAAAATAATAATAATAGTAATAACAATAATAATAATAATAATAATAATAATAATAATAATAATAATAATAATAATAATAATAATAATAATAATAATAATAATAATAATAATAATAATAATAATAATAATAATAATAATAATAATAATAATAATAATAATAATAATAATAATAATAATAATAATAATAATAATAATAATAATAATAATAATAACAATAATAATAATAGTAATAATAGTAATCATAGTGGAACTCAAAGTAGGAAGTTGGGAAACAATGAGAAGTCAGGGAAAAGCATGATCAATCCAAATGGTCGCTTGTTCCCTTCTTCAAGTCAATAAAAATATATTAATAATGAGTAATGGTATAGCCAACTCAGATTTAGCTAACTCAGGATTTAGCCAACTCAGATTTAGCAAGATCCTATTCTAATCTAAAGTCTTAATGCCAGTGTTAAAACAAAACACTTGTAAAGAGGCAAATCACATTAAAAAATAAAATTTGGTAACAATAAAATCCTACATATTCATAGTAATAAAAATGATTAGTAGATCTAGTCAGACATCATCTTATCATACAGAGTATGGCCTGTCTATGGGCTTGTGTGTACAATTCATGTAGCAGATTGTAGCAATAAACTGTACAAATTGGTGATAGTGAGTTGATGGTAGGAGAGGGAAAGGAGAGGAGGTTGTTTAGACTAGTAGCACGCTTTACGTTATCATGTTCATTCCGTCCGACTCACAGATCAATAGTCAGTAGTTGTCAAATCGTCTGGATCAGTCGGTAAGTGCTAAGTGATGACAGCAGGTGAAGGGAATGAAAAATGAAGGGAAGGGAGGGACTATGGAGTGTCGTGGCATGTGCCACCTGTGCGATTAAGATTTCAAGTTTTAAGGAAAAAATAAATACCGAATCAGCATTCATGTCTAGGAAAATAACCAATAAACTGTCTGTCATCTTCATTGCCATGAGTTGCATACATATTATGTGTTTACATTGCTATGTCAAGACAGCCCATAAATCGTGAGAACTTGGATTTAGCAAGATTTTGTGTCATCAATCCCGGTAACCTCGCTACTTCCCTGAGTTCTACTGTAGTAGACATTTTGGCACTACTTTAACAAGGGTCTCATTGGATGTGAACAGATTCTTATCCACCAGGGTTTTACCTTCACAAACTGTGTCATTTTTCTCAAAACCTTTGTCACAATCACACTGATAGCTCCCAGCAGTGTTATTGCATGTTGAGTCTTGACAGGTCGTCCTGTTGTCACACTCATTAATGTCTGAAAATGAAAAGTGGAAACTCAGGACAGGAATAAAACAAAACACAATTCTTTAGGTTTTTAAAAAGTGCTTATCAGAAGTTTTTCAATTAACTCTGGGGGCCAAAAGCCAGCTAAATGCTTCTACACGATAATATATGGTTATGTGTGAAGTAAATTGGTTGTACATTTGACTACAATATGGAGAAGTTTGTTTATTTGTTTGTTTTCACTCAAGTTTAGTGGTACCCCTTAAACAGTGATTTCAAGGTGAATTGACATGAAACAGCAAGATGAAAAGTAAGTGAAAAAAGAAAGGGAAAAGAAATAGTTCCAAGAAGCAACCTACCAACTGCCCATAGAGAGAAAACAAATAAACTAAATAAGTCAGTTTTTTAATTATCTATCTAATGCGTTCGTTTGACATTTTTCAAGTAGTAGCAGTTGTAGTTGTAGTAGTAGTAGTATTGGTAGTGGTAGTTGTCGTTGTAGTTGTAGTTTTAATGGTAGTGGTAGTGGAAGTGGCAGTGGCAATGGCAGTAGTGGTAGTGGTAGGGTAGTGGTAGTGGTAATGGTAGTGGTAGTGGTAGCAATAGTAGTCGTAGTGGTAGTGGTAGTGGTAGTAGTAGTAGTAGTAGCAGAAGTAGTAATAGTAGTAGTAGTAGTAGTAGTAGTAGTAGTAGTAGTAGTAGTAGTAGTAGTAGTAGTAGTAGTAGTAGTAACAGTAGTAGTAGTAGTAGTAGTAGTAGTAGTAATAGTAGTAGTAGTAATAATAGTAGTAGCAGTATTTGCAGTAGTATTACTATTAATAGCAGTAGTAGTAGTGGTAGTGCTGGTGGTGATGGTGGTGATGGTGATGGGAGTGGTAATGGTAGTGGTAGTGGGAAGTGGTAAACGTAGTGGCTGTGGTAGTAATAGAGTTCCTGGTAGTTGTAGTGGTAGTGGTAGTGGTTTAGTACAAGTAGTAGTGGAAGTGAATTAATTCTCATTCAGATTGTTACCGTCACAAAGTGTTCCATTCGTCTTAAACCTTCATTGCAGACACATGTGTAGTTTCCATCATTGTTGCTACATGTTGAGTGATCTTGGCATGTTTTCTCGTTCTTCTGACACTCATCAATGTAGTAAAAGGGAGAAATAAAAGCACATCAAACCCCATGTTTAAAAAATGTTGACAGATTGACTAGATTTTCTTTAACTTCGTTCTGGGAAAAAGATAATGATGTTGGCAGTAGTAGTAGTAGTAGTAGTAGTAGTAGCAGTAGTAGTAGTAGTAGTAGTAGTAGTAGCAGTAGTAGTAGTAGTAGTAGTAGTAGTAGCAGTAGTAGTAGTAGTGGTAGTGGTAGTGGTAGTGGTGGTGATGGTAGTAGTAGAAGTAGTAGGAGTAGGAGGAGGATGAAGGAGGAGGAGCAGCAGCAGC
>JAXRKP010000281.1:5000-17500 GCA_037039925.1 Doris montereyensis
GTTCTGCCCATGTTCCAGTAATATTAAGTGTTCCTCGAGGTCCCGTGTTAGCTCCTAATCTCTAAACACTTTGCACAATGCCTCTGGGAAAGTTATTCCTCCCATGACATAAACTACCTCACATGTATGCGGACGACACAGCTTTATAAAGCTCTGCCTTTGTCTTTAGACTTAGAGCATTGCTGCACATCAATCAAATATTGGATGCAAAAACATAAATTAAAAATAAACGAAAACAAAACTAAATTATTAGTATGTACTACATAGCAAAACAATAATAATATAACATGAAATCCATTACGATTGCTAGTAATGACATTCCCTTTACACCCAAAGCAAAAGAATATTGGCTTTGTTCTGGACAACTAATAATTGGGAACTACGCAAGATTGCTAAAATGAAACAATACTTGCCTCCCCACTCTCTTAAAACAGTTGTATCTGCCCTAGCGTTATTAAGGTTATATTATTGCAACTCGTTGCTCGTTGCCTGCCTGATGCACGGGTTGGGTAGATAAACTTCAACGAGTTTAAAACAGAGCGGTCAGGCTGGTTCTCGGCAAAACTCGTTTCGATCTCACTTGTACTATTGATATGTTGAGAACCCTTCACTGGCTGCTAGTTAGGGCGAGAATCGACTTCTTCCCCAACTTATATTCAAGAATTAATTATTCGTTACGTCCCTTTCTAGACAACTTATATAAGTGGACTCCGTTTTTTACAACAAAATTGAAATAATTTGGTGATGTATCTTTTTTAAAAACAGGACACGTTGTTTGGAACTGGCTTTCGTCGCCGATGAGGCTCACACATTGTGTAACAACCTTTTTTCTAAAATATCTGTCTTAGACATGTTTCTCCTTTAAAAAAATTATTTTACTACCTTCTAGTATCATCACATTACTTATTGTTTGCTAGCTAAATTGTGTATAGTGTGCTGTCAAATGTACAGTGCTTTTGAAGATACATTTTAGGTATAATGTTTTCTAAGTGAAATTGGAAGGGGTGGACTGGTTCACCGATGAAGATTTTATTATAACTGTAGCTTAACACAACTGTCCACCCCCTTCCTTTTTTCCACCCCGAAAGATACACAATTATTTTATTGACAACTTGAAAAGTGTAAGAAATAAAGCAGTGATATTCGTTTCTTATCTTGATTAAGTAGATTCTAAAACAAAGGATACCTATTGAACAGAGACACGTTTACGACAATGGAAATGTACCGTTTTGCCATTGCTGTAATATTACTTCGACTTTCATGACTGTTTATTTAGATCAATTTAACTAAATCATGAAGTGAGTCAGAGGTACAAGTATGATTGGCTTGATTTAAATGCCATTTGTGTCATTGAAAAAAAACACCAATTTACTTGTAATCCACTGGTTTTACATATATCAACTGTATTCTATTCTGGAATAGATTTAGTTCAATTTTTGTTACAGTTCATATTTCGTATCAATATTTATTTGATAAAGTCCTGTTTTGAAACAACTTTTATTTTGATTATAAAATACATAAATATTGAAGCCGTCGTATTAAACATAACTCAATAAACCTCATTATTCCTAATACAGTAGTCTCCGCCAAGTTGCACGCCGGCAAAATGCACGATTCGTCATAATGCACGGTTTTATCATGTAACCGAATTTTACAACGCCAATTACCCCCTCAAAGTGCAACAACGGCTAGCTTGACTTCGCCAAAATGCAACAGATTTTCGTAAGTCCGTCTTCAATTTGTTGTATTTAGAGAGTCAATTCATGTGACAAATAAACTTGATAACCTCTTCTTTCCTCGTCCCAGTAATCAAATATGTACGCACGTGTGTATGTGTGTGTGCGTGTGTGTGTGATCTAGATCTATGTTAATCATGTATACACATACACACGACAATTATGCAGCTGATCTTCGCTGTCTCGGCTCTGGTAACGCTTTACCTGCCCCTTCCCTCCTGACTCGATAGGTCTGCCAGACAGACAGTCCGCTCGTTCTCTCTTTTTGATCACATTGAGAAAATCTGAGAAAGGTCTTATGTCACTTTTCCCCACGGTGATCGTACTTCAATTTAAAAACCAATAAAAAACCCCAACAAACTTTGTCGCCGGACGTCTTCACCTGTTGTAGTCTTGAGCCTTGAGTGAGAGAAAAATGTAACAGATCTATGAAAAGGTTTCTTGGGTCTTGTTCTCAAACCAACAAACGACAAACAAACCCCAAACAATAACAAACAACAAGCGAACAAAAAGAATTTACATGTATATGTATTTCCAAAACAGAATAGCAATCTAAATACAGTACTTAGTAATGGGTCGTGGCCTTTGACTCCGTCAAAATGCACCTTCGCCAAAATGCATGATTTTTTTGTCACCCATGAACCGTGCATTTTGGCGGAGACTAATAGGCCTACGGCTATTACATTTCATCTAAATCCTATTTCATAGTAAGGACATATCAATTATCACTGTGTTTTGTACAATATCTTAATGCAAGCAGCATTAGGTTGTTTTTTTGTTTTTTTGTTTTTTACTTCTTTTGCTTTTGAGCTGAATTTAATAACACAATACATACATGACACTGTGTATATATCTTTAACTCTACATTCAATTTATCAATTTCGGAATGTCCATCATGGCTGATAATCACTCCAAGTAGATGGACGATAATGCCTTTGACATCCCAGAACGGCGTAGAAGAAACCATGACAAGTCTATATTAGAAGAATGTCGATTCAATGAAATGCCCTTCAACTTCACTCATTTGTGCGCTGTAACAATGGGCCAAATCTTCTCCGGAGACGAGCTTGACGTCTGCGCATGCGAAAAGTACGTAATGTAGCGCGTGACCACATGCCACGTGAGCGACACGGTTGTTGTGATTGTTTTGACACTCTTCGGTGAAAGCCAGGTAGACACCAGCCTGACATCCTGAGTTACGACCAAGGTTCACACACGTGCCACCAACAAGGCGTGTCTGTAATTTGAAAAAAAACCCAACAAAATTGAGCTAAGTATGATCATTTTTTGTTAAGTAGGCTCCAATGTCATTTTACTTCTTTTTTTAACAACAAAATTAATGTTGGCGTATAGAAACACATCACTTTAAACCAAACTTAAATTAATATGTTTGAGTTAAAATGCAAATATACGCGCTGGCAGCACTACTTAAGAATTGAGTAGGTCAGAAAGTTATTATGAAGAAGAAAAGAAGAAGAAGAAATAGAGGAAGAAGAAAGAGATTAGAAGAGAAGCAGACTTACCTTTTTGTATCATTTTCTTTTCAGAGGAGTACATAAGCATAATATTCTACCTCCGTCTAGTAGATCGTTTTATCACTAAATAAAACTTCTCTTTTTCTTTATCAGTTCCCATTCTACCTTTCCGTGTATGGGTTCACATGCTGGGAGATGATCTTTCCAGGATGCCCTGTCCTGGCATTTTCTGTTTCCTTCCAAAAGGTTAAATTTCTATACTTCACTGCCTCTTTTATATATTTTTTCCACTTTCTCCGAGGTCTGCCTTTTGGTCTTTTACCTTGGGCTTTAGCACTATATACTGATTTAGCTATTCTATTGTCATTCATTCTGTTTACATGCCCAAACCATCTCAATTGATTTGTTTCTATCTTAGTTTTTATGTATCTGCTTTGGTTTGATCTCTTATTGTTGTGTGTCTGATTTTGTCTCTTTTAGTTTTCCCTACTACTCTTCTTAGATATTTCATTTCAGCTGCCTGTACTCTACTGTATTCTCTACTGTCTAAGGTTCTGGTTTCACTGCCATAGAGGAGAGTAGGACAATAAACTGTGTTTATACTGCCATTTTGGTTTTTGTTGACAATTCTTGTTTACCTACAAATGCCTTTTCTAGATGGTTATATATTGCACTTGCCTTTTGGATTCTCTGGCTGATTTCTTCTCTTAGTTTTCCCTCTGAGTTAATCATTACGTCTAGGTAATTGTAGCTGTGAACTTGTTCTAAATTTTCCTTGCCCAATTTAAGATTTTGTGTTTTAGCTTCCCTGGTTACTAGCATTGTTTTGGTTTTTCTTTACACTTACTCTCATTTCTTATTTATTTAGTTCATTGTTCACAATGTTGATATTCGGCTGAAGGTCACTTTCTGATTTTCCAAACAGAACTAAATCATCGGCAAATGAAATATTGATATATTTACCGGTTTGAACTACCACATACCTACATTCATTTTCTTTATTTTTTGAGGATTTCTGCGACTGAATTCATAAATGTGATAAACAAAGAGGACTTAGGATACAACCCTGTCTTGCTCCTATATTTACATCGAATTCTGCAGATATGTTTTACAGCTACTCGGACTTGCACATGTTGTTTATTTTAAAAACTTTTAATGGATTCTATTACATTTTGCTATACATTTTGTTCTTTTAAGGAATGCCATAGTTCGTCTATCCTCACAGTGTCAAATGCCTTTTCTAGATCTATAAAACATAGGTGCTAGATAATATTTCTTTCAAGGAATTGTTTTATTATTTGTCTAATTGTACACTTCTTCCTGGTCTAATATGATCCTCTACTCTTTTCCTTAGTCTCCTTAGAATGCTAAGTAGTGATTTCCCTCTATAGTTTGAGCATTCCATAGTTGATCCTTTCTTATGTATTGGTACTACCGTTCCCTTTTGCCAGTCGTCTGGAACCTGTTTGGACTTCCATGCTTGTTGGCATATTGTATGTAGTAGTTTGTCTGCCTCTCTCCATTGGTTTTTTAATCATTTCTGGATAAACTTGATCTGCTCCTGGGGCTTTTCCTCATTTCATTTTTCTTATAGCTGTTTGGATTTCTTCCATTGATATATCTACATCTTCAGGTATCTCCTCTGGATTACTTGTTACTCTTACTAATTGATCTTTATTTCTTGTTCATATGTTCTGGAGGAATTATGTTATTGTTGAAAAATATATTCTCCACGTTTCCATTGTTGGCTGTCTTCTTTCATCATTTCTCTTTGGCATTCTCAATTTGTCGTATTGGGCATGTTTTGGTCTTTCTCCTTGCTCCTCATTGCCCCCCCCTCCAGAACAGCTGTTGAATTCCTTGATAGTTTTTCTTAAAGCCTTTGTCAAATTCTTCCCATTGTCCCTGTTTTGTAATCTCACTTCCTCTTTGGCGATAGTTTTTTATTCACGTAATCTGATCTATCCTTTGGTCTCATTATTTGCAAGTATGTCTTCCAGGCATCCTTCTTTTCTCAGATGATCACTAAATATGTCCCTTTCCTCTGTTTACTCTTGCATTCAATGTACTGTAGAAAAGGGAGCTGCTAACTTTATTATGCAGTCTATGATTGACTTTTTCACACCTGTCTTCATTTACTCTTGTATATTTATGGATATCTTTATGAGGAAAAAATATGTTGGCTATTTTCAAGTTGTTCTTTAGGCAAAAATCTATTAGTCTCTCTCCATTTGGAGACGTTGTTGCCTCTCCTTCTTTACCTATTACTCCTCCTGGTGGTTCTATATTGTTGCCTACTCTAGCGTTTAAATCTCCTAAAACCATTAGTTCCTGTTTTGTGTTTAAGATTCTCTGCAGCTATATGTAAATCGTTTTTGAATGTATATTTTTCTTCTTTAGTGGCGTCTTCGCTTGGTCCATAAGCTATCAATAATTTAATTTCTGGTCCTTTTTAGTTTAATATTTACCTCTAATAGCCGTGGGCTTATAAATGTCCAGCTTTCTAGTAGCTTTTCATGCCTTTTATGTAATAGGAGACCTACTCCTGCTCTAGCTCTATCTTTGACATCTACTCGTGAGAAGATTAAAATATGATTCGGTCCTACATTTTTCTATTCCTTGTCCTTTTTTCTTTGTTTCTGTAATAGCCAAAATGTCTACTTTGAAATTTTCCATTTCTTCAACTAATTCTAACTCTTTTTCGTTTATTGCCCTAACAATCCATGTTCCAAAATCACAGTCCGTGTTCGTTTCCATGTTCGTCCTTGAAAGGTCAAGCCGGATATATTATATTTATTTCTTTGCATCAGTTTGGTTTTTGGATAAGCAGGGTTAGCCCACTGTACCCTACGTAGCTGGTGGGGCTGCCACCTTGAGGCCCTCTACCCGGCCTTGTTATTTTTTGTGAGGGTTAACTCCCTTAGCCTTTTGTCATTCAATACCAGTCTGCAAGCCATCAGGTTGTTATTTTCTGTCAGGGTTAACTCCTTAGCCTTTTGTCATTCAAAACCAGCCTGCAAGGCATCAGGTTGTTATTTTCTGTCAGGGTTAACTTCCTTAGCCTTTGGTCAGCCAAGACCGACCTGCAAAAGGCAGCAGGAGACTCGTGGACGGCGGGATCATCTACTCCCTGTACAGGTGCTTACCCTGTCCTGCCCACTAAATAAAATTGATAGGTTTCATTCATGTTTTTACTGAATCTTGGATATATTTTTTTACGTAATCTTTATTTGAAATACAGAAACTAGATAATACAAAAGCTCACAAAAAAAACAACTCTAAACACAGAAAAAAATTCAAAACAAAATAAAAACAACAACTCAAACAAAAAGGCAAACTACAAGTATAACAGCGAAAGAAAAAAGAACTCAAGACAAATCCAAATAACCAAACAACAACAGTAGTACCTAACTCAAAATTATCATTGAGCATGGAAATAAAACATAGTCCTTTCTTTCTTTCTTTACCAGTGCCATTCTACCTTCCGGTGTACGCGTTCAGATGCCCGAAATGATCTTTCTCAAGGCTGCCCTGTACTCACATTTTCTGTTTCCTTCCGTGAAAGTTTAATTTCTTGGCTTTAATGCCTCTTTTCTATATTCTTCCCACTTTCTCCGAGGTCTGTCTTTTGTCTTCCAACTTGGGTTTGAGTACTGTATACATATTTAGCTATTCTTTTGTCATTCATTCCGTTTACATGCCCAAACTATCTCAGTTGATATATTTCTATCTTAGTTTTTATGCCATCTGCTTGGGTTTGATTTCTTATTGTTGTGTGTCTGATTTTGTCTGTTTACGTTTTCCCAACTATTCTTAGATATTTCATTTCAGCTGCTTGTACTGTACTGTGTTGTCTTCTTTTGGTTTGATCTCTTATTGTTGTGTTTCTGATTTTGTCTCTTTACGTTTTCGCAACTACTCTTTTTAGGTATTTCATTTCAGGTGCTTGTACTCTACTGTGTTCTCTTCTGTCTAAGGTCCAGCTTTCACTGCCATAGAAGAGAGTAGGACAATAAACTGTGCTGTATATTGCCATTTTGGTTTTTGTTGACAATTCTTGTTTACTTATAAATACCTTTCTAGATGGTTATATATTGCCATTGCCTTTTGAATTCTCAGGTTGATTTCATATCTTAGTTTTTCCCTCTGAATTAATCATTACTCCTAGGTAATTGTAGCTTTGAACTTGTTCTAAATTCTCCCTGGCCAATTTAAGATTTTATATTTTAGCTTCCCTAGTTACTAGCATTGTTTTGGTTTTCTTTGCATTTTACTCTCATTCCTCTTTTATTTAGTTCATTATTCATCATCTGAGGGTCATTTCCTGATTTTCCAAACAGAACTAAATCATCAAAAAATGAAAGCATTGATACATTTACTGGTTTGAGATTTCACATACCTACATTCATTTTTTCATTTTTGAGGATGCATCTGTGATTGAATCCATAAATGTGATAAACAAAAGAGGATTAAAGGGAATAACCCTGTCTTACTCTATATCTACATCAAATTCTTCACATACGTTTCCAGCTACACTCTACGCATATTGGTTTATTATAAAAAAACACTCTTAATGGTTTCTATAAGTTTTTGCTCAACATTGCGTTTTTTTAAGGAATACCATAGTTCGTCCATCGTCACAGTGTCAAATTTCTTTCTAAGTCAATAAAAAACAGGTGCAAGTCAATGTTTCTCTCAAGGAATTTTTCTAGCATTTGTCTAATTGTAAGTATGAGGTCTTGTACATTTCTTCTGGTCTAAATCCACTCTGATGTTCTTCGATCCACGATCCTCTACTCTTTTCTTTAGTCTCATTTCCTGTATCCTAGCATACACTTTTCCTGGTACGCTAAGTAGTGATATCCTCTATAGTTTGAGCATTCCATATTTGCTCCTTTCTTGTGTATTGGTACTACCGTTTCCCTTTTTCCAGTCGTCTGGCACCTGTTTGGACTTCCATGCTTGTTGGCAAATTGCATGTAGTATTTTGCTACCTCTCCTCTTGGTTTTTAATCATTTCTGGATAAACTTGATCTGCTCCTGGGGCATTTCTAATTTATTTTCTCTTATAGCTGTTTGAATTTCTTTCACTGAGATATCTACATCTTCAGCTGTCGCCTCTGGATTACTCGCTACTTTACTGATTGATCTGTACTCCTTGTTTCATATGTTCTGGGAGATTATGTAATTGGTGAAAATACTTTCTCCCTGTCTCCATGATTTGGCTGTCTTCCTTCAGTATTTCTCCGTTGGCGTTCTTAATTTGTCATTATTGGGTATGCTTTGGTCTTTCGCATGCTCCTCATTGCTCCCCAAAACTGCTTTTGATTTCCTTGATACTTTTCTTGAAATCTTTGTCCAAACTCTTCTCATTGTTCCAGTTTTGCTTTCCCCACTTTTTTGGCGATAGTTCTTTTACTCACATAATTTATCTATCCTCTGGCTGCTCTTTGTTTTTGCAAGTATTTCTTCTTTTCTTTGATCTTAGTCTTGACGTTCTCATTCACTTTGCTGTTCTTTTCCTATTTCCTTTAATGTGTTTCCCTACCACATGCATCTTCAGTACAACTGAGAGTGTTCATTTATACATTTGCCATTTTTCTTCTATTGTGCTATCAATCAGATCCATCTGCTTTCACTGATAAATCTTTTTATCTGATTGGTATACATGTATCAGTTTTAAGATTGGTTTATTCAGTTCTCTTTTTTGAGTTAAGTAGCTTTCTTCTCTTTCCTTTTTCTGTTTGTTTTCTTCAGTCAGTAATCTCATTTGGCAATCACTAGGCGATGATCACTAAATATTTCTCCTCTATTTATCTTGCATCCATGATACTGTTAAAAAAGGAGCTGCTAACTATTACGTTGTCTATGATTGACTTTTCATCTGTCTTCATTTACTCTTGTATATTTACGGACATCATTATGAAAAAAAATGTGTTGGCTATTTTCATATTGTCATTCTTTAAGCAAAGAAGTATTCTCTCCATTTGGAAAGTTGTCTCTCCTTCTTTACTATTACTCCTCCTGATATTTTTACATTGTTGCCCTGCTTTAGCATTTTAAAGTCTCCTAAAACCATTAGTTCCTGTTTGCATTTGAATTCTCTCTAGCTATATGTAAATCGTTTTCGAATATCTTTTTCTTCTTTGGTGGTGTCTTCATTTGGTCCAACGAAGATTCAAGCCGGGTATATCATCATATTTAGTACTTTGAATCCGTTTGTTTTAGATAAGTAGGTGATTAGCCTACTGTACCCTAGGTAGATGGTGGGGCTGCCACCTTGAGACCCCCTACATGGCCTTGTTATGTTCTGTGAGGGTTAACTCTCTTAGTCTTTGGTCACCCAAGACCAGCTTGCAAGGCAGCAGGTTGTTCTTTTTTCTGTCAGAGTTAACTCTCTTAGCTTTTGATTAACCGAGACCGGCCTGCAAGGCAGCAGTTGTTGTCTGTCACGGTTAACTCCCTTAGCCTATGGTCAGCCAAGACCCGCCTGCAAGGCAGCAGGAGACTCGTGGACGGCGGGATTGCCGAATCCCCGTAGAGGTGCTTACCTGTCCAATCGCCGGATAAAACATAGTTAAGAGTTGCCATGAGTGCGAAAATTCAGCATATAAAATGATATACGGGGGAGGGGGCTATAAAACAAGAAAGCAAAGGAAAAACAAAGAAAAACGATAAAACATAAACTAAACCAAAACAGACCAACAGAAAACGAAGAGAACATTTTAAAAGGCAACAAAATAGGTACATACACAATTTATCCAGAAGCAAGCTAAACCTGACCGGCAAGAACATGCCAAACGGCCCCCATCCCTCCCAACTTTTCCAAAGAACAACGAAAAAAATACGATAGAAATGTGGAAAGAAAAACAACCCTCCCCGCCAAAAAAACCCAAACCAAAACAAACAAGTATGAACAACAACATAACAAACACCAAACAAAATAAAACATTCCACAACAAATTAACGACAAAAGCAACAAGACAGAACAACCAACGGTATATTGTTTAAACATGCTGCATGTGTTGTTGTGTACATGGCAAAGGGAAAGCAATTCAATTAATTGTAATGCAAATTATACTAATTCAGATCATATGAAAGTATGATAATCGCTAGGTTTCATACATTTTAATCCATACATAGTTTGAAGATTTAAATCAACTATCATATATCTAAATAGAAACAGATAAGGTTTCCATTACGGATTTCGTTTCCTTGCTTTAAACTAATATAATATATTTGTCTACACAGTGTACACACAAAGCTACATCGTAACACGTTTCAATTTGGGTAATTTGCTTTGAACTTTAGATTCATATATAAATTCATAAATAATTTTGTGGCACAACAATAAAGTGAAAAATACAAAAATTTAAATTTCACTGTCAAGTTTTCCATACAGGAAATATTGTGCTGGACAATCTCACAATCGGCATGTAAGAACACTTCTCGTCATTGATAAGTCTGTTGTTAACCTTGTCCCTACTATGGCTACTACTGCTATTACTACTACTACTACTACTACTACTACTACTACTACTACTACTACTACTACTACTACTACTACTACCACTACTGCTACTACTACTACTACTACTACTACTACTACTACTACTACTACTACTACTATTACTACTATTACCACTACTACTATTATTACTTCTTCTACTACTTCTACTGAAAGCGGTTCTGCTCGTTAGTATATCTCTATAAAACATAATGTACTCCTGACAACGATCCATATTGAATGAGTCACACTCGTTAATAATTATAATTCAATAATTAATTTTAAGCTTCCCTCAATTCTTACAGATGACAAAACAATTAATATCTTCATTTCGATGCATTGGGTACAAATGTATTCACCTCCGGAACTTCCACATAACAATTCACATTCTCCGGACTTGGCGTTGTTGGTGTGTATTGGATCCAGTTGAACTGAGTATAGCTTTCCAATGAACTGGGTATTTGACTGCCTTGAGATGACTGCTAAAGACAGGAAAACAGAAAGAAAGAAAAGATGCTTCCATAAAATTAAGAATTTTGGAAAAATCCTGACAACGCGATTCTTTGAGTCATGAGATTTGCTTTCTATTGAATTAATTGCGGGAGATTGCATACATTTTCAACTAGTTCCAAATTTAAGATCTACTAATAATTATATGAAGGATTTAAGTTCTTATGATTTGAAATCAAAAATTAACGACCAACATCACAACTTTCTAAACCGTGGTAATATATATAAGATATTATCCAATCAAAGGCAAACAAAAGTTTCAGGGGTTTTCTGTAAAGACAAATTGTATGCTTGGGGTTACAACTGTTATCGACCCTAGATAGGTTTAGTGCACAATAACGAATTCACTCCTCAAGATTGTCTATCAAGAATAGTTCAACACGCCCCAACTACGAGTTGTATACTGAGCGGAATTGAAATCCCAACACCTTTTATAGGTTATACACGTGAAAGATAGAATATATTCTTTTCTTTTCCCCATTTTATAAAGAAGTTTAATGACTGCCTACAGTAGTAAAAAATCATGGGAGGAGCGGGTCTTCAGAAAGCAATTTTTGCCCGAAAATCGGACAAGTCTAGTTTATTGAGTTACTGATTAGAGCAGTTCATTCCCCATATAGACAGAAAGGCAACGTCGAACTGTTCTTTCCTAATTATACGAATGCTATTCCTTTTAATAGTGTTGCATGGTGTTGATGCAACGGATGGAAATCGATCTCTTAGATGAGTTATGACCATAACGTATACAGTTATGGTATCATCATTCCAATTTTATAATCCCTCCACTGGTTGCCTGTTGAGATGAGAGAAAAATTCAAGGAGACATGCCTTGCGTACAAATGCATTCATGGAACAGCACCAGGTTATTTAAGTTCCCTTATATCTGTGCGAGGACATTCCCGGGCTTTTTGTTCCTCAGGACAGATACAATTAGAACACAATTGTATGTATAAGACATTAATTTTGACCCGAGCCTTTGCTTTTCCTGCATCATCAGTGTGGAATGTTTCAATACCACACACCCAGACGCTATGCCACGTTTGATGCTTTCAAGTCTAAATTGAATTTTTTTCTTCTCTCTCTCTCTCTCTCTCTCTCTCTCTCTCTCTCTCTCTCTCTCTCTCTCTCTCTCTCTCTCTCTCTCTCTCTCTCTCTCTCTCTCTCTCTCTCTCTCTCTCTTCTCTCTCTCTCTCTCTCTCTTCTCTCTCTCTCTCTCTCTCTCTCTCTCTCTCTCTCTCTCTCTCTCTCTCTCTCTCTCTCTCTCTCTCTCTC
>JAXRKP010000281.1:22500-25000 GCA_037039925.1 Doris montereyensis
CATATATACATACATACATACATACATACATACATATATACATACAAACAAGTATTGCCATATACATTTTTCCGATTTATCATAACATTTAAATTAATTGGCTTTGGGACACAAACAATATTTATCTAAATTAAACTCATAGGAATACATAAAGGGGTGAATAAATGAGGGAAGAACGTACCTGTCCTCTGACAGTTCTCTTTTGACGTGTACGTTGACTGTCACTAGATCCTTCAGACATATCTATAGCCATTAAACAAGCAATTGTTATTAGCACAATAAAAAATGTAACAATGTTTTGAAGAATTTTCGTCATAGATTTGTATGACATTTTCCCGCCCATTGTTTTGACTATCATAATATCGATCACTGGTAGAAAGAGGTATCATTTATCCCACACAACTTAACGCAAGGAAATTTTGGGCTTCAATGTTATTTAACTCTATTCGGTTTCTGACAATGTAAAAAAAAAAAGAAAGAAACAATAACAAATGAAAACAAGTCATCACCACTGAATTTTTTATAGGACGTAAGTTCACTGCAGTCTACGATGGCATATCAAAGACAGGAATGTTTCACTTCCCGATCGTATCGACTCTCGTTCATCAAATGCAATGCTAGACTATGCCCTGTTCACTGCGTGGCTGCTCCCGTGATATATGAATCCGAGAAGGCCTTCAAGTGTTCACGGTGAAAAGGTGATGATAACGTACTCCAGCCAACTTGGCCCCATCATGAATCTTTTCATCAGCTCAGACTTCTGAGGCGTCTAGCAGTATCGATACTTTCAATTAGAACATGACGATTACTAATTGGGCAACGTAGATACTTATGCAGGCAAAAGAAATAACCAGTAGTTAGTATTATCTTCATTGTTTTTCAAGGTTATGTGAGCGTATAGTTGATACAACAACGCGGGTTGACACCATTGCAGAAATAAAGTCAAATTGTATATTATTTCAATGGTTAGAAATAGGGTCTGCTACCAAACAAATACAACACATTCCACATTGACGAGTGCTCATCTGTAAAATGTAACGGTGGTAAGAGTAAATCGGATCGCTTTTCTTTTAAAGATGGGTTGTCTTATTTAAAACACAAGAATTTACCCAGTAAAGTAAGAGTACAGAGTGATGACTTAAAACGATCTTTGGAATCGAAGACGAGGTAAAAACATGCCACCTTATGTCTGTCGTTAGAATGTTACACACGGCCGCGTCTGATAAAAGAAACACTGACATGATAGGACTTTCTTGTATGATCCGTGGGACTGCACAGGCAGATTTTCTTGGCGTTGCCAAGACAGATAACAACGCTTTCGTTTGTAGCTAATTACATAGGAAGTGTGGTAAAAACAAACCAGACATAATTTATCTAAATAAGGTGGTTTGCGTAGTAAAAAGGAAAAAAGGGCCGGGAGGGGTTGGAGTGGAGTGGGGCGAATTGTTTTACGTCGTTTACGGTTTTCAAACAATTGAAACAATTGATAGAATAATTTGCACAGCTTTTCTTCTCTTAACGAGTTTTTAAAAAAATCATCATATGCTGTAAAAACAAATTAATTCATAAGGATCCTTTTGAATAGATCGGATGCAGGGATGAAGACGATTTTTGTTCTAGATCTTTTTTGTTCCTGTTCTTGTTTGTTTAAAAAGTCATCATACACCAAATCGTACTACTTTCATAAATATTAACACACATACATACGTACATAATACATAAAACATAATACATACATACAAACATACAACTGGGCAGTGGACAGGTAAGCACCTGTACGGGGATTAGGCAGTCCCGCCTCCACGAGTCTCCTGCTGCCTTGCAGGCGGGTGTTGGCCGACCAAAGGTTAAGGGAGTTAACCCTGACAGAAAACAACCTACTGCCTTGCAGGCTGGTGTTGGTTGACCAAAGGCTAAGGGAGTTAACCCTGACAGAAAATAACAAGGCCTGGTAGAGGGCCTCAAGGTGGCAGCTCCACCATCTACCTATGGTACAGTGGGCTAATCCCCTGCTTATCCAAAACCAAACTGATGCAGAGAAATAAAATAATATAACCGGCTTGATCTTTCGAAGACCAAATTGGAAACGAATACGGACTGTGATTTTTGGAACATGGAATGTTAGGGCAATAAATGGAAAAGAGTTAGAATTAGTTGAAGAAAGGGAAAAATTCAAAGTAGATATTTTGGCCATTACAGAAACAAAGAAAAAAGGACAAGGAATAGAAAATGTAGGACCGAATCATATTTTAATCTTCTCAGGAGTAGATGTCAAAGATAGAGTTAGAGCAGGAGTAGGCCTCCTAGTGCATAAAAGGCATGAAAAGCTACTAAGAGTTGGAAATTTATAAGCCCACGGCAATTAGAGGTAAATATTAAACCAAAAGGAAGAGAAATTAAATTATTAATAGCTTATGGACCAAACGAAGACGCAACTAAAGAAGAAAAAGATATCTTCGAAAACGATTTACAAATAATTGCAGAGAATCTTAAACCCAAA
>JAXRKP010000281.1:30000-35000 GCA_037039925.1 Doris montereyensis
AGAGCTGTATTTTTTAAACCCTCTTCACTTTATCATACTGATGGATTCAGTTACAAAGGCATCAAGAAAATTTGACAAAAAAGAAGTGTAGTATGGGGAAACTCAAACCGGTAATTCTATCAATGCTTTCCTTTGTTGAGATTTAGCTCTAGTTGGAAAATCAAAAAGGGAACTTCAGTATAATATCAATATAAATGCATTATTCTAGATGGGATTTTTTGGCCATGGCCTTAATATTCTCTGGCTCAACTTTTCTCTTAGTTGTCCCCCAAAGTTAATAATTACTCCTAGGTAAATTAGCTTTGAACTGGCACTAACATCTCTCTGCCCAGTTTAAGGTTTTGCGCTTTAATTTCCTACTTACTAGCGTATTGTTTTTGTGAAGACTTATTTTTATTCTTTTTCTATCTAATTCATTGTTATTTTTATTATAAAAACAGTCAAAGCATGGAATAGTTTACAGCTCCAAACAAAAAATTTAAAAGCTTTAATGCTTTTAAATAATTTCATTGATAAGGAGCTCTATAATTTAAAATACTTATATGATGAAGGAATGTGCATTGTCCTGATTGATTTTTGTAAGTTCAATCATTTTTTAAAAAATCCATAAACATTAAGATTCATGGGGCATTTAAAGGTCAAATGCCCTATCTAACCTCTGATACGTTATGGTTATGGTTATGATATGATATGAGGATATGTTATGATACAATAAACAAAAATTGTCAACAACAACAAAATTGCAGTATACAATGCAGTTTGTTGTCCTACTCTCCTCTACGGCAGTGAAACATGGACCTTAGACAGTAGAGAGTACAAGCAATGTGAAATGAAATGTCTCAGAAAGTAGCTGGAAAACTAAATGAGAAAAAAAAATCAGAAACACAACAATAAGAGATGAAACCAAAACAGGTGGCATAAAAACTAAAATAGAAATAAACCAACTCAGATACTGTGTGCTCATATAAACTGAATAAATGATAAGACAATAGCTAAACCAGTATATAATGCTATAATCCAAGGTAAATTGACTTTCCAGACCTCGGAGAAAGTGGGATAAAAGATTAACAAAAGAAGTACTAAAACAAAGAGAATGAGCCTTCACAGGAGGTGTTGAAAAAAGAGGACAGGGTATCCTGGACGAACTTTATTCGGCCATCAAAACCCATACATCGGAGGGTAGAATGGGAGCTGATAAAGAAAGAAAGAAAGAAAAAAGAGGCGTTGCATGCAACCACGAACGCTTTGTTCATGAATTGAGCCCCCGTTACGTCATGTGAACATGATCTGGTTGAAATCTGATGGAAACACTATTTTCTCTTTGATTTAAAACAAATATGACTACTTCACATATCTAGGTAAACTGGTATTTATAGTCTTAAATAAAGACTTACAATCGATGTTTTAGTGATACGTGCCCTTTCTTTTAGCAGTTATCTTACGTTTTCTTTTATTATTTTCCTTTCCGTGCATTTATGTTTCTTACCTTTGGACACCGTTTTCTTTGTTCTAAAACTCTTATCAAGTCAGGTTATTTTATCTGAGTGAATCGTTACCACCAGCAACATCTGAAGAGCGTCTTGATACCAAGGAGATAACCAAGACAAATGGTTCGTGATCCTTGAGATAGGAACTAATTCATTACAAGTCAACAAGAAAAAAAATGTAATTTACTGTTAGGAGAAACAATGGAAAATGTAAATATTGATCGCAACAAAACATCCTTATTCATCCATCAACGAAAAAACCCATCCCAGCTCTGCTATCCCTCCCTATTCCCCCCTTTCCCCTTCTTCTTCAGGCCGCAAAAAATAAAGTCAAACCACTTCAAACCAAATAACCGAACTTGACACAAAGTAAGCCCATTCTTCTTCATAGAGCACCTCACATATTGAGTCATAATATTATGTAACAATATCGAACGCGTCACGATTTATGAAAGGTTTATTCTTCATGTAAATGTAAATTGATTTTTATTTTTTAACAAACTGCACGCGAAATAAATTAAAGATAATGGTCTTCTAATTTATTTTTCTTGCTTTATACAGACTGGAACACTGGCTTCTGTCTCGACGTTATTATTAATAGATCTAGCAACTTAAGTCTTAATGCCCTAAACCAGAAAGATGAAAATCGTGTTTGCCGAAGCGCAGTGTTAGACTTAATATTCTTCTCCAACACTACTTACATTGGTCTTGACGCATGCAGATTGAACCACAATGAAACTCTTGGCTTTCGTAATATATTTTCTGATTCACGTTTTATTCTCGGGAACCGGTCAAGCACAGGTCAGTTGATAATATTTGCTTTTCACAAAACAAAAATACCCCAACAGATGTAAGCAGCAAAGACTCGTTTTCATATGAAAAATGTTTGCACTAAAGTTTATTCTAGATCTAGACAATAGTTCAGACTGAGGTATCTTTTCATAGGGGATTTTGTTCCCTATTGAAGGCTTAAATTTGTTAAAATGGCATTGTTGTTGTTGCTTTGCTGCTGTTGGTGTTTAGGGTCTTTTTCTCTTATATAATATTATTAAAATCGGGGAATTATTTAAGATCTAGATATTTAGATGAAAATAAATACATTCACAGATTTTATTTGTTTGTTTGTTTCTTTGAAGTAACCATGTCCACCATGGCGGTGATCTCAGGGTTCATAGCTGACTAATATTACTGACGACTGTCCAGACACAACATAAAGCACTTTAAAAAATCAAAAGTTTTCGTAAATATTTGTAAATATTTTAAAACATATAGTCAATGTGTTAAAAATTGATACGTATTTAGTATTCTAGATCTGTCGATATCTCCAATTTCTTTCAGAAACGCAAAAATAGTTTCAAGGATCATTATTCCGAAAGAGTTTGTAAATGCTTCCCTCGGAATAATATTTCCTTCGTATATCGATGAGATCAGAGCATTCTATTAAAATATGTTTAATGGTAAAAAGGCAATCACAGGAGTGACAGAAAGGCTGGTCATCATTGGTCAACAGGAAGCCCTGTGTGAGCCACGAATGACCAATATGTAAGCGAATTAAAAACGCTCTCTTCTTTTCTATTTCTTACTTTTACATTTGTTCTCGCTGTCATTTTGAGACCACTTCATGAAGCTTGTTATTAACTTCTTAATCCCACTCCTCCTGCCAATTTTTGCTAATATAACTATTCACTAAAACTTTCAAATCTTCACAATCAAGTAAGGCACCAGGGCTGACATCTTTGGAACGTGCCTCTTTTGCCAACTTGTCGGCACTTTCATTTCCATTGATGCCAACATGCCCCGGTATCCAGACAAACGTAATGTGTTTTCCAACAAGGTCTTTTAGAACGTCTATTTTAATCAGTATTATCACTTGATTTTTACCATCTATAGTTCTCAGACTCTGAAGGGCAGACAAACTATCCGTTCAGATAATAAAATTGTTATACTTTCTCGATAGTTTTTTAAAGTCATTCAAAACTAAAAGAATGGCGTGCAAATCTGCATTGAAAATAAGTATTGTCTTTCAGGCGCACATTCTTTGAGGATTCCGGATGATCCGGGTAATAAGTCGTGCTGGCACTGTTCTTTTCACTCTTTCGAGCCATCTGTAAACAAAACATGAACACTGCCAGGGGAAAATTCCTGTTGAAAAACGAGCGGGCTCGTTTTGTCTTTTGAAAATTTGGATGAAAAAATCTAAATTTAAATGGGTTTTGGTCCATGGTGGGGGAATTCGAAAGTTACTATTATTTATATCCTGATAATTTATATGTCCCTGTAACATATACATTCACAGAAACATAGATGAATAGACAGAAAGATAGACACACAAACTAAGATAGATAGATAGATAGATAGATAGATAGATAGATAGATAGATAGATAGATAGATAGATAGATAGAAAGATAGATAGATATATAGATAGATAGATAGATAGATAGAGAGATCGATAGATCGATCGATAGATAGATAGATAGATAGATAGATAGATAGATAGATAGATAGATAGATTGATAAATAGATAAATAGATAGATAGATGGATGATTGGATGGATGGATGGGTGGTTGAATGGATGGATGGATAGGTAGGTAGGAAGGTAGGTACCTAGCACAAGGTAGGACAGTGGAAACTATATATAATATACCCCGAGATATGATTAGATACCACCATAGATAGATATAGATATATAGATAGATAGTAGATAGATAGATAGATAGATAGATAGATATTAGATATAGATAGATAGATAGATGATAGATAGATAGATAGATAGATAGATAGATAGATAGATAGATAGATGTATTTGTCTCGAAAACAATTGGTAGGGAAAATATTATCTTTCAATACTGAGTGCTCAAAGAGTACTTGATATGTTTATCAATATTATAAACAGATTACGTATATGTAAAATGTTTTAATGTCAAAACTCTCTTGAATAGAAGGAAACATGTGAACTGCATCAGCATTCCCTCATGTTCGGTTGTTTTGTGTATGTTGTTGTTTTTTTCTGCTAATGCGATTAAACAAACCATGAACATATCAGTCTGTTGCCAGTATTTCTAGTTGAATTTTTATTTTCCTGTTAGGCGATATCAATTAGTAATAGATCGTAATGTTCATCTCCTTGAACTTGTTATTGCCTAAAAAGCTGATAGATAGAAAAATTGATTGATTGATTGATCGAGAGCCAGAGAGAGAGAGAGAGAGACAGACAGACATACAGACATACAGATAGACAGCCAGCCAGCCAGACAGACAGACAGACAGACAGAGGCAAAAAGAGACAGAGACGGAGACAGCCAGAGAGAAATAGAGAGAAGAGAGAGAGAGAGAGCAGAGAGAGAGAGAGAGACAAACTGCCAGAGAGAGAGAGAGAGAGAGAGAGGCAGAGAGATGCAATGATGCAAAGCAGCTTGTAGAGAGAGTTAGAAGAGAGAGGAGAGAGAGAGAGAGAGAGAGAGTCTGCAGAGACAGAGACAGAGACAGAGACAGACAGACAGACAGACAGACA